>CAUYPK010109277.1:0-46537 GCA_963574355.1 Loris lydekkerianus
ATTACAGCATTAAGACATTTGTGTTCTACACCTGATAGATCCAACTTGTACTTGCATTGTGCTCCATAGGTGTGGTCCCCCTACTAACCCTCTCTCTATCAACCCACCCCCCTCTCCTCTCCCTCCTCTTCCCTCTTTCATCCTAGGCTATAGTTGTGTTTCCTTCTTCATAATTGAAGATTCTAAATTGGTTTCACAGTAGTACTGAGTACATTGGATATTTTTTTTTTTTCCATTCCTGAGATATTTTGCTAAGAAGAATATTTTCCAGCTCCATCCATGTAAACATAAAAGAGGTAAAGTCTCCATTTTTTTTAATGTTGCATAGTATTCCATGGTATACATATACCACAATTTATTAATCCATTCATGGGTCAACGGACACTGGGGCTTCTTCCATGACAAGATTTTGTTGAAAGATTTTAAATATTATTAAGTAAGTAATTATTAAAGTAAGCAAGATTAAGATATTTTGGACATTTAACAAGGAGATCAGTGTTTGGTTTGCATATACTTCATGGCCCTTCCCAGTATTTTGTTCAGGGAAAGAGTTGAATTGCATTGAATTGAGTTTGCATTTTCTTCTTGCCATTCCCACAGGACATGCAGGATTTCTTATCAAAATACAACTGTACCTCAAAATACTTGCAGCATGACCTACTTGTCTCTGGAAAAGAGGCTTGCAATGAATTTAGATGACTTTTTTTAGTCTGACAGATAAAATTCTTAATCTATAAAAATATGCTCCCAGTTTACAGAAGATAGAAAAAAAAAATAATAGATCTCCTATGAACTCTCCCACTCCTATTCTTGATGTGTAAAGATTTGTTACTATTGTTGTGCTTTGGCTCTGTGAAAGATACATTTATTGAGGAAAGATCCATACTTGGTCATTCAGAATATTGGAAATCAAAGTCTTTGTCTGCTAAGTGATCAGAAGTTTAAATAGTGATGGATCTCTGTGGGAAAGCATATTGTTTCCGTTTCAATATTCATACACCAATTTTATAACACTTGCTATGTGCTAGACACTGGTTTAAGTATTTCACAATATTTACATAATTCCCATTATAGTCCTACAAAAATATCAGTTATTTTCTCCATTTTGGAATGAGACTGGGGGCTAAAAAGATTAATTAACTTTCCCAAGATCACACACCTGATAAGTTCAATATATTGCATATCAAGATAAATTTAGCAACAATGCTAACAACAAGGGCAAGTCTTGAGAGACTACAGGTAGTAGTAATAGTGATGCAGTCATAGCAGAACAGAAAATATTTTTTTTTCTCTCTTCTCTCCTAAAAGTCTCCTATCTCTTGATAGGTTACATGAGGAGAAGTATCTTCAGAGCTGGGGAAAAAGTTGATAAATACAAACTTTGAGGGGGGGTTGTTTCCTTTTTTTCATTTTAAATTATTATGACTACATGATAGTTATATGTCTATGAAGTTCTTAAGTATATATCAATAAAACTTTAGGGAGAGTAATAAAAAAAAAAAGCATCAATTCCTTTTTGCTTGAAGCCTAAGTAATTTTGCTACCCAGTCTAAATGTTCCTCTCACAAAGGGATACAAGTAAGATTAAGCTTGGCAGGTCTTTGGCAAACCTATTTACATTACGCCTCCCTCTGGATTCTGATTACATTTTGCCCTTCCATTGCGTGACACTTTGCATCCCTGGAATAGTTTTATGACTCTGAGTGCATGTTCCACATGTAACTTACAATAGCATTAAAGAAGTTCAACATCTAATTAATTCACCAATCAGCTGTCAGAGCCTGTGATCTTTTCCTAGTTCACTGTTGAGTTCCCTGTGGGAGCATCAGTATTCTGAAAGTGCCATTTCCATTATGCTGCGTGTAGTGTTAGAACAGAGTTCTAAGTTATGCTGCTTGTTCACAGAAAATGTGCCATCCTCATGAGTACCTTGATGACTTTGTTAAAAATACCTTCTGCCACCCCTGTTCTCTTGTTCTCATGAATAGTGTGGCTCCACAGCATAGCAAGGTTTTTACAGTGCCATGATTAAAATAAGAGAGAAATCAGCATCTCTCAATTTTTTAACCTGAGCATTTTCTCTTGAGATTTTCTATTTTATCCTTAAGAAACTTTATCCTATTTGACTTTTTTAAAAGTAATTTTAAATTTACCTTCTCAGATTATATCAATATTCAAGATTCCTTATCTTAAATATTCCAAAATGGGGATATTTTGCATACAATAAAAATATTCAAGGCTACAATGCTTTTATGTTTGCAAAATAATTAAAACCAACTAAACATGTTTTTATAATTACTTTCAGGAAAATATAAACATAAGAAAGAAAGAAATACTATTTGTAGAATTGCAATCAGTTTATTTATGATTAACATCTGCTTTAATTAACCTTAAAACTCACTTGCTTAACACAGTAATCATTTGATTGACAGAGAACTGTGGGTCAGTGGGTAGGCAGTTTTGGTAATTCCAGGTTCAGTATTTTTGCTGAGCTCAGTTTATATATATTGAATTACCTGTGCATAGGCCAAGGGGTCTGGTGTAGGATAGCCTCACTAACTTCTTTGAAATTTTGTGCCAGAGGAAATTGTAGTGACCGAGCCATATGTCTCTCACCATATAGTGGGTTTGCCTGGGTAAATTGACAGGGGGTATGGCAGGGTTTCATGGCAAAGAAGTGCTTATAGTGGCCCAGCATCACCTTTGCTGCTAAAGCAAGTCTAGAGATCAACCCAGATATAAGAGATAAACAAATGAACTCCACCTCTCCTTAGTACCTACAGAGCCTCACTATGAAGGGAGTGGATAAAGAGAGGAGTGAGGAATTGGGACATTTTTTAAACTAAACTTCCTGGAGGAGCTTAATGGTCACACTAAACTTCCTGGAGGAGCTTAATGGTCATTTAGACCTGACCCAGGTTTAGTATTTACACCATTATCATTTCAGGCTAGTTCCCCAATCAAAAACCCCTCTCCTTCTCAATATGACAGACAATGCAATATCAGAACAGTGATTCAGAACATTCCATGTCCATGCAAAATCTTTTATTTCTGGTGTTACCACTTTTTTATTGGTTTTATTAAATATTGAGAAATATGAAAAATATTTTTAAATGTATGATGTTTGAATAAAAATATAATACAATGTGTAACATTATATTCACCATCTACTATAAGGAAAAAATTAGTATGTCCTGAATTAACCCATGTGTGCTTCTTCAATCTAATCTTTTTCCTTGTCCTCTCAGAGGTAAGCTCTCTTCTGAATTGTATTATGATTATTATTATTATTTTGTTGTGGTTTTAAGACATATTTTTATATTCATTTTGGATATATATTGACTACATTTTAAACTTTAGTACTAATGCTATCATGCTACCTCTCTGCCAGAGTCAGTTACTACTTTGAATTTTGCAATTTAGCTAAGACATTTAGTCTGTTAACATTTATCAGATACTTTATTTTAGAACATTTTAGCTACAATTATACAGGCTTCTGGTGGTCATTGTTGCTATTTAGAAGTCAGCTGTCAAACTGTTGTTTTCTTTGAAGAAGATTAATCATTGTTCTCCATAATATTTAATAGAATTTTATTGTTTTTAGTGTTCTGCAGTTTTACTGTATGCACAGGTATTAATAACCTTTTACTTGTATCTTTTGGATCTTGTTTTACTTTATATTAGTATTTTTCCTCAATTCTGGAAAATTCTCAATTACCAATTTATATATTCCTTCTATTCATTTCTCTCTCCTTTAATCATGGAAATCCAGAAAGATAAAAGTTACTTTCAGTGCTCCATTTCTATACATTATGGTAATTTTTGGTCTCCAAATTATCTTTTCTTTAATATTTTTAAGTTATAACACAATTTTGTGCCTACAAAAAATTTACAAGTATTAACATGTATCTTCACCCTGGTTCCCTAGCTATTAATATTTTACTATATTGTATCATCTTTCTCTCTGAAACAATTAAGGATGATTTGAGACATGGTATCTGTTAACCCTGGAATATTTCTACATTCATTCCCCTGAAACAAAAATGAACATTCTTTTCCCTACTATATAATAATTATAAAAATTGGGAAATTAACGTGAATATTACATATTCATGAATATTAAATAATCCATAGGCATTGTGTTAGTTTTCTATTGCTGTGATTACTCCAAAATATAGTGGCTAAAAAAATCAAACCTATATGGATAAATTTTTCAATCAAAAGACACAGATTGATGGATTGTATTAAAAAATAGTATCCAACTACATGCTGTTTATAAGAGACTCATTTGAGATCTGAGGGCACAATAGGGTGACGATGATAGATATTCCATGTAAGTAGTAATGAAAAAATCAGAGCTTCCCTGCTAATATCAGACAAAATAGACATTAGGTAAAATATGTTAAAGGGGACACAGAAAGATACTCTATAATTACAAAAGGGTCAACTCACCAAGAAGATAAAATAATTATAAAGATATATGCACCAAGAATCAGAGTTTCTAAATATATGAAACAAAGACTAGAAGAATTAAAGAGAGAAATGGAAAGCTTTACAATATAATGAGAGACTTCAATACTGTACTTTAAAATGGATAGAACAACCAGGCAGATCAGAGCAACAGAGAGTTTGAACACTGTGGACCAATTTGAGCAATCAGTCGTACACAGAATATGTTACCCAACAGTAGTAGAATACACATTTTTTCTCTAGTGCACTTGGAACTTTCTCTAAGATAGAGCACATGATTTTATGTTAAAAAAATTCTTAATAAATTAAAAATTAAAATCATACAAATTAGTTATGTTTTATAGTCACAATAAAATGAAACTAGAAATTAAGGGCAAATGGAAAACAGGAAATCACACAAATATGTAAAAATGAAAAATATACTCAAACAGCCAATGGGAAAAAGAAGATATTATAAGGAAATTAGAAACAATGTCACAATAAATACAAATAAAAACACAAAAGATTAAAATGCATTCAGTTAAACAGTGCTAAGAAGGAAGTTTATAGCTATAAAATATTTAGATTTAAACAATGAAAAAAATCTCAAATCAATAATTTTACTTCTTAAGGAAGTAGAGAAAGAAGAAACTAGGTCCAACTCTAGCAAGGGAAGAAATCAAAATGATTAGAGCAAATATAAACAAAATAGAACATAGAAAAAATAATAAAATCAAGAAAATCAAAAGTTAATTCTTGGAAAAGACCAAGAAAAGTGACAAGCCTTTAGCTAGTCTACCGAAAAGAAAAAGGAGAAGACTCAAATTACTAAAATCAGAAATTAAATATGGATCATTATGACTGGCTTTACGGACATGAAAAGGATCATAAGAGACTGCTGTGAACAATTGTATGCCAACAAATTAGATAACCTTGATGATATGGAGAAATTAATAGAAACACAAGCTGCCAAGAATGAATCATGAAGAAATAGAAAAAGTGAATAGACCCATAGCTAGTAAAGAGATTAAATCAGTAATCCAAAAACTCCCAATAAATAGGTCAGACCAAATGACTGCACTGGTGAGTTACCCGGCACATTTGAAGAAGAATTTACAATTTTTTTCTTTTATTGCTGGGAATTCATTGAGGGTATAAAGAACCAGGTTACACTGATTGCATTTGTTGCGTAAAGTCCCTCTTATAATTGTGTCCCGTTCCCTAGATTATTCTCAAAATTTTCCCAAAAATTGAAGAAGAGAAAAACACTTCCAAACTCATTCTATCGGACGAGCATTAATCTAATACTAAAGCCAGAACGGGCATTGCAAGGATACTACAAATCAATCTCCTTACTATATATTGACACAGAATTTCTCAACAAAATACTAGGAAACCATATTTGGTACCTCTTAAAAGTATCACACACCATGACCAATTAGAATTTATTATCAGAATGCAAGAAGGTTCAACTTACAGAAATGACCCATCTTGTATAATCATACTTGAAATAGAAAAAAAAATTTTCACAAAATTTAACATTCTTTCTTGATAAAATCATTCAGTAAACTAGAAATAGAGGAAACTATCCCAACATAATAAAACTCACAGGTAACATCATATTCCATGGTGAAAGAATGCTTTTTTTTTAATAAGATTAGTAATGAAACAAAGATGACCACTTTTTCTAATTCTATTCAACCTAATACTGGAAATCCTAGCACAGCAATTAGACAAGTGAAATAAAAAGCAACAAAATTAGAAAGAAAGGATTAAAATTATTTCTGTTCACAGATGACAGGATCCTGCATCAAAAAATTCCAAGAGAGAAAAATAATAGAAACTATTAGAACTAATAAATGAAATCAACAAAGTTTCAGGCTATAAAAATTAATACACAAAAGTCACTTGCACTTGTCTACACTAAACTAACATTGAACAATTGAAAAGCAAATTGAGAAACACTTGCATTTATAGTAGTATCAAAAAAATAAAATAAAATGTTCAGGAGTAAACTTAAGTAAAGATGTGAAAGAACTGGATAATGAAATTTAAAAAATGTTGCTGAATGAAATTAAATACACAAATGAATGGAAATACATTCCATATTCATAGACTTAATATTGTTTAGATGGCAGTATTACCTAAGCCATCTACAGATTTTATGCAATGACTATCAAATTTCTAATAATGCATTTTGAAAAAGAGGAGAAAAATTTATTCTAAAATTCAAAAGGTAATTCAAGGAACTCTAAATATTCAAACAATTTTGAAAAGGGAATAAGAACAAAAGTGGAGGTACTATGCATCCTGATTTTGAAACTTATTAAAAAGTTACAGTAATCAAAAAAGTGTGGTATTGACATAAAGACAGACATATGGACCAATGGGCTAGAAAAGACAGTCCAAAAATAAACCCTTAAAAACATGGTGAAATGGATTTTTGATAAAGATATGAAGACTGTTTATTAGAGAAAGGGCTGTCTTTTCAGTGTTTTTATAAAAACTAGATACACACTTACAAAGAATGAAATAGAACTCTTACCTTTTAACACATGCAAAAGTTAATGCAAAACGCACCAAAGCCCAAAACTTTTCTTGGAAGAAAACAAGAAGAAAAGCTTCATGATACTGGATATGACAATAATTTTTTTTGGATATAAACTAAAAGCACAAACAATAGAAGTAAGAAAATAGATAATTAGACTATCAAAATTAAAAATGTTTGTGAATCAAAAGACATTAATAAAATTAAAGGCTTAGGCTGGGCACGGTGGCTTACACCTGTAATCCTAGCACTCTGGGAGGATCACTTGAGCTCAAGAGTTTGAGACCAGCTGGAGCAAAGCGAAACCCCAGCTATACTAAAAAGAGAAAAATTAGCTGGGTGCAGTACCTCACATCTATAGTACCAACTACTGGAGAGGTTGAGGCAAGATGATCACTTGAGCCAAGAAATTTTCAGTTGCTTTGAGTTAGCCTGAGGCCATGGCACTCTAGCCCAGGTGACAGAGTGAGACTCTGTCTAAAATACTTTAATAAATAAATACAAATAAAAGTTGAAAGCAGGGACTTAGCAGCAATGATGCACAATGGCTAACAGGTGGAAGCGTTCTAAGTCTCCATCAGCAAATGAATGGATAAATAAAATGTGGTATATTCTTGTAATAGAACCCTTTTCAGCCTTATAAATGAAGAAATGTTAGCACATGCTATGATATTGATGAATCTCAAAGACTAATATGCTAAATGAAATACCAAACACAAAAAGACAAATACTGTATTATTCCACTTATGAAGAATATAGAGAAAATTCATAGAATGCTACTTATCCAGGGAAGGGAGGAATAGGGTGTTAGTTTCATGAGTACAGAATTACAGTTTTAGGAAGTGTAAAGAGTTCTGAAGTGTAAAGTCATGATTGACAGCAGCACAAGAACATGAGGACGCTTAATGCCATTAAATTGAATGTGTAAAAATGACTAAAATGGTACATTTTATGTTATGTGTATATTACAAAAATTTAAAAACAAACAAAACATTAATTTTCTCACAGTTTTATGAGAGTGACTGTTTAATGGTTTGGATCAGTGTCTCTACGTGGCTTTCTTCAAGCAGCGGTCATCTAAAGGCTTCCCTGGGCTTGCTGATCCCTTTTCAGGATGGCTCAATTGATAAGTGCAGACAGGAACCCTCAATTCCTCACTATGTAGACATATGCACAGAGATATTTGGTGTCTTACCAGCTTCGTGGCTGACTTCCTCAGAGTGGATGATCTAAGAAAGAGCAACAGTGAAGCTATTTAATGTCCCATTCTGGGAAGTGACATCTCATTATTTCTTTGTGCATCATCTATTAGTTAGAAGTGAGTCACTAGGTACAGCTCCCACTCAAGGGAAGGAGAATTAGGCTCTACCTTTCGAAGGGAGAAGCATCAAAGATCTGTAGATATATTTGAAAACCATATAGGCATTATTCAGACTTTGCTTATTGTCCCAATAACATCCTGTGTAGTAATAGAATGCTTAGGATCACATGTTTCTTTACTGTCCTTTAACCTCAGTCTTTTTCTCATTCATGACATTTACATTTCTAAAGAGTGAAAGCTAGTTATTCTGGAAATTGTCTCAGTTCTTATGTGTATGATGCTTCTCTGTGATTAGATTAGGTCATGCATTTTGGTGAAAGTATTTCAAAGGTAATATTTTCATTTCACAAAGCAAGGAAGCCCATGATGACTACTCTTCTCATTAATGGTGTTATAAATAATTTGGTTAAGTTGGTGACTGCTGGTTTCTCTGTCATATAATTACTGCAAGTATTATTGTTCTTGTTGTTAATATGATGCCTTTGAAATCCTATTTTTTCCCTTTGTAATTGATAAGATACTTTTAGACTACGTAAATATGCTGTTTTTCACTTTAATCCATTTGCTTTAGAATAAATATTCTAAAATTTCTCATTTGATCATTAATGAATTAAAAAATGTTTCAATTGCATTTTAGTATTTTGTCTAACATTTTAGGTTGTGTTCATCAGGAAGATGAATCTGGATATTTGTTCTATCAACTACTAGAAGCCTAAGCAATGTTTCCTAATTTGATACCTATATTTACAGCCAACATCAAATTCTTGACCTGTTTCTTATAAATTTGGCTCTTGTGGTTATATTTACTTGTAAAATCTGGAATGTACTGCCTTCTAATTACTCATATATTTTTACTTCCCAAGTTATCTTAAGCACAACATATAGGGGACAAGTATAATATCCTATTGCAAAGTTTCTCTTAATAGTAACTAAGTAAACTGGATCACCTTTAAGAGATAGTATTTTACATAGCAAAAAAATGCCCAATGATATTATAGCTAATGCTGATTGAGTGCTTGCTATATTACAGTATTCTAGATATATTTGCAAGTATTAATTCATTTAATCTTTCTAACATTTTATGAATTAGATGCTATTATTATCCCAATTTTATCAACTAGACGAGTAATTATAGGAAAGCTGTGAGTCAACTCCAGACAGTCTGTCTCCAGGGGGTGTACTCATAATTATCGTGCCATACTGCCATGGGGAGGACTGTCTCCTGACCACAGCTGCAAACCTCTATATATTAATGTGAAGTCTCCAAGCCATGGGAAGCTGGATTGGAAAGGAATTTAAAAGTCCATCACTTTCTTCCTATGATGAAGAAATGGAAGTGTGAAGAACTACAGCTTATTTATAATTGAGGAATGAAGTTGAGGTAAAACTGTAGTCTCCTGATACCCACTCAATCCAGTTTATATTCTATGATATCATATTGTAAGTGTCTGGGAAAATGAAAATAAATACCCTACGCTAAATTTTTCCACCAGGGATACCAATATAATTCTACAATAAAATTCTTGTCAGGTTTCAAGTCTTATTTCTAAAATGTATATGCTAGATTTGTCATACATTAATTAAACATGAATTGCTTTTGCTTGCTTTCTTGGAACATAAAAGGACATTGGGGGAATGATTTGGATGATCCATGCATTTTTGCACAGATAATCTGATTAGTTCAATGTTTTTCTCTGTCCTAAGCAAATATATTAGACATAATTTTCTCTTGCTTGTGTGTTTAAAAGTAATCTTTGCAAGTGCAATTTGTGAAAATACTTTGAAAAAAGTCTTTTCTGCTTATCAAGTAAATAAGATATACAACCATAAAAGCAACCCATTATATACACATTCATTTAGCAAAACACTCAAGTTGTTTATACTATTTAGCGTTGGTATGAAAAACAGATAAATTTAATAGAAGATAGTTGGCAATGCACATTACCATAACCCTTTTATTATTGTCATATGATTGTTTTATAATACAAATATAATTTAGAATAGTACTCAAAGCACCACCATATTTAATGGGATTCCTGTAATCTTTAGCAAGGAATGATGCTGAAAATCTTTAAGAACTGGTATATAATGTACTCTGATGAACCAAAAGAGAAAATCAACCAATCAGAATAAATGTGAACAAAAAGCAATGCCAAACAGTGTATATTGGTGAATTTCAGCTCTGATATTCATTGTGAAGGTATAAGATAAAGATGCTCTTGTCTTAGACTTTCTTATTTATATTGTGCTGATTTTCTTACATTAATTTTTCTTCTCATTATCACATTGCTCTCTAATAAGCCATAGCTGAAACATAAAAAAAAAAAAATTATAAAAACAGAGTATAAAACCAGGATGGTGTTGGTTGTTTATGGGCTGACTGAACGGTTGTGTCCTGTACTGGTGAAGTCTCGGGCTCTGTGTCTTGTATGGTGTTATTTATCTTGCCTCTTTCATGCTAGTGAAGTATTCTGTTGCATTTCCCCTTATTGTTAGCTTGTGCTATATCCCAGTTACAATCAGTGGGATATGAGCAGAAGTGGCTGAATGAATTGTATCCAACCCTAAGCATTCAATTGCAAGATTTTCTAGTATTCTCTCTCCATGCCAAGGTAGCTGAGGAGGGCTCTAGATGAAGGTGTACAGACCCAGTATTGTGAACCCTTCATCTGCCTGGAAACCTAAGTGATGTGTCAAGTAGTCCCTTATTGGAGTTCCACATGGAATATGTAACATTAGTCAGAAATAAACTTCTGTTTGTTGGGGTGCTGAGATTTAAGATTTATTTATGTACAATAAACTAACTAATATATATCCCCAGAGTGGTTAGTAAATATTTTTGAATTAAAATGTTAAGCTCCTCCTTAAAATTATGTAAGTAATTTTGAGTTTCATTATAAAGTGTGATAATCCAATAATCCTTCTAAATTTTATCTTGGTTTTTAGCTATATCATTCTTATCCATTATATTAACATATTTCTACCCTAAATTCAATATATGTCCAAACCTCAATACTCAAGGCTTTAGATTTTGTGTCTCCCTATGAGGCTAATATACTATTCATAGTATATTCTAATATACTATGGTTTTTTCATGACAATTTTGTATGTAAATTAAAAATAAATCAACCAATCTCTCCCTCTCGTCTTTCATCCGTTCTTCATAAATAGATGCTTTTAATCTTCCCAAGAAACTACTATCTTCCTTTCTGGGATTTCGGGAACATGCCTTACTAGATAAAAAGGAAATACCAAACTCACTGCCTAAAGAAAGAGATGCTATTTGTTTTCTATAATTCTGTTTTGTAAGATGCAACAGGGTATGGTTTCATAGGAATTATTTCTTCAACATTTGAGAATAATAGTTCCTTTCCAAATAGATAGCACAGACCTAAATAGACTAGAAATAAGAGATGTGTTTCTCACTTGATAGTGGTGCATTCCTTTATGAGTCTCAGGAGCATTCAGAGCCTTAAGCTGAACTTGTAGAAACTGTCAGAAAGAAACAAAGAACTTAGATAATGTAGGCTTACACAATATCAGGCTTCATTTGGGTAAGATTTTTAAACCTTTGTAAAATACCAATGCAATTATTTTGTGTTTTGTAAGGAAAGAAAATCTCGTAAATAATAGTCTATAAAATGACATTGACATAATGCATTTCACTATACTAGTCTTAAATAATACAGCTTATACTGCAAAGGAGGGAAGAGAAGAGAAAGTTGTAATATACAAAGGTAAAACATGTCCCTGTGCTTATAGAATAGAAAAAAAACAAGATACATGCAGAAGTTAATATAATGTAAAAAAGGACTTAATTTCTGTAATAATAAAGGGTGAAGAGAGTTTTAAAAAATAAAAAATAATAATAAACAAGTTGAGGCCTAGGCACTGAAGCATGGGTTTAAGTATTCCTGGAAGACTGTTCTTTAATACAAGTAAATTAAAAAGTTAAAGAATGTATAATCAGCAAAGAGCATAGATAAGAAAAAAATTAGATATGATAAGAGGTTCGTAAATTGTCAGAGGTTGGAGAGGCTGATTAATTAAATGGATGTGTCTGCGTAGAAATGTGTCTGTCCAGAAATACAATTTGGAAGCTTGTCAGAGGTATGCATTACATGTATTTGCTTTACAGGAAATGACATAGAGGTCTGAATAAAAAAATACAACAAAATACCATTTTTAAAACAAAAAAACTAGTTTTACTAAAACCCAATATGGTTATAGAAAGTATCACTGGCCTTATATTCTCCACAAATACAATTGTGAATTAGAGACTGTTGGGTAGAAGCTAGAGAGTTGCATCAAGCCCCCCAAGAGCTCTGGTGAACATGGTGGGTATCTTCCAAAGAACACATTTGCTGGCTTTTTTTTTTTTTTTTCCTTACTTTTATTGATGCTAAGCATAGGGGAGTAGGGCAGAAACAGAGGTTCTCAGAGAAGTTGTGTTGGGATTTGGAGAAAGGGAAACTGGTATCTACTCTTGTCCTCTTGTTTACTGATCATCTGACTTTGGCCAAAGCAGTTTCTAAGCCTACTCCCTGCTTGCTCTGCTCAAAAACTACTCCACCATTATATCCTGTGTGAGCAAGCTACGTCCACAGGTGACCCAGCAGGAAATTGTAGTGTTGGTGTCAAGGGCAACTTCCTCTTTGATCCTGGAAAGATTGCTGAAAAATCAATTCACAATATTGCAGATTAATAAGAGAAAAGGCTTTATAAATCTATTACTACTGTGCTTATGGAGAGAATCTCAGTAGTCGATATCCCAGTGGGGTACAGATGTTCATACACCTCCTTTTTAGGAGAAAGGGAGATGGGGAAGTGTGAATGAGTGAGGCAAAGTCTGTTGTGCCTGCAGAGCAGAGACAATAGTTTATGAAAAATCTGATCAGTTTTTTTGACATATTACAGGCTTTCTTCCTGTGATATGATTTTATTTCAAGAAAACTCAGGTAGAGGAATAGAGGTGATTGTTTTCATCTTCGTTAGTTCCTGATTTGGGGCAGATAATGGAACTTCAGAAAACAGCCTTATCCAAGGTTTTGGAAGAGATGGAGAGATGAGGTTCAGGGAGATTTGGAGGCTTTTTTTTTTTTTTTTTTCAGTTCAGGATGTTCAATGCACCATATTTTGGGGAATAGATTGGTAAGCCTCAAGGGTAGTAAAGCTGTTAAAGAATAATGTTAAAGTGGTCCTTTTTTATGTTAATCTATGATTTTAAAATGTATCCTATATTAATAATACCTTTAAAATGAACTGGTAAGCCAAACAAAATAAAACACAAGGAAAAAAAAAAAAAAAAAAGCAAAACCCCAAACTTCAATAAAAGGTAGTTGCCATTCCCAAACCATTAGTATTCAGAGAATTATACAGTAACAGTGACTACTATGGATAATGAAAACATAAGTCCTACTTATGAAATATATGTATGTGCCAGATTGTGTGTTTATTTGTTTGTTGAGAACGTACAGAAGGAACTCATGAGTGGACATAGACAGAGAAGAAGAAAACAGCCAGGGAAGAGGAAATATCAATGAAATAGAAAGTTCAGCAGAAAAGAGGACCTCACATCTACAACAGAAGCCCTAAGAATTTGCAAAATTATTGGAGAAAGCATTGATCTTCCCCCTGGGCTTTGGCTAGTAGAGTGGAGCCAATTTTATTTAAATTTCAAAAGGAAATTGATCTTAATCCCATGTGGGGATTTTATCAAGCCTTTGGGGAGTATTCACAATCACAGGAGGATGAAAAGAGGAGAAAGCTAAGCCCCAGTGCTATAGAATCATCTCTGCATTTGAGAAGCTGGAGATCTTGGCACAAACTGCAAAAAATGTGGCTGAGCTCTCTGAATGATAGAGTAGCTGAACAAGCAGCTCAGTCTGCCTTCTTGGATTAGAAAAGGGAAGAAGGGCATAGTAAACAGTTTGATGTAAGCATTCCAAATTGTATATAAAATCAGCACATTGTACCTCATAAATGCATTAATGTACACAGTTATGATTTAATGATTAAAAAAAAAAAAAGACATTCCACAGGGTCTGATCTTTGAGAAAATCCCAGGCATGTGTCAGTGTGGAAGGACCTTTGTGTGGTTTGTTTTGAGAGATGCAACACTAGTATTTCAGTTTCCAGTGCAACTCTGAAAGTCACCAATTTTCTTCTTTTTCATTTTCTTATATGGTAAGGTTCCTCTTATTTACCCACCTGTCTAGTCACTCTGTCAGATGCTGAGTACAACTGGCTGCTTAGTGTGATTTTGTTTTTCCCCCAGTACATTGATTTCAGCCTTCAACCACTCATCCCATCGCGGCTGTTCCACTGGGGGAAGCTCATCCTGGCCACACTGCCTGGCTTTACCTACTGACAAAACTCAGGAGGGACAAACACTAAGCTGTCTCTGACTTCTGAGGATGGATTCGGGTAGCTCACATCCTCTGTGCTCTTGTTTAGTTTTCCAGTTTAGGTTTCCTTTTTCTGTCTGTTTCACACTCTGTAGTACATCCCAGTCTTGCTGTGTGTGTTTGTTTCTTCACCCTTAATTTTCTCCTCTCTTGTAGTCCCAATCCGGGATTATTTTAGTGCTTCTTTTCTTCCCCTGGCATCTACCCAAAGTTCCCAAACTTTTACAATTTCTTAACTATTTCCTCTTCTGGATGAATTGAACCAGAAAGAAAGAAAATTATAAGAAAATATAAATGTGTGTCATGTAATTTTTTATGGGATGGAATAATAGCATATGATTTAGGTGTGGTGTTCCCCCCCCCCCACCTTTGCAATTTTTTTTTCTTTGTGGAAAAAAATTTTCATGTTTGTTAGGAGGCAGCATAATACCCTATGGTTCTGGTGGGGCAACCAAGGTTTCATCTTCTGCCACATGCTGGGTGAGTTACTTTGTAACAATTTAGTTAACATTCATAGCCTCAGGTTTTTCCCTCTATAAACTAGTTACCTATATCTTTGAACTGTTGTGAGGATTTTAGAAGATAATAGTTTGCAATGGAAGCATCATGGTGGAGGCATGTAGCCATTCTGCCCTCTGGTTACTGCTTCTACCTCTACTACAGCATTTGTAAATGTTTGGAATTTATGTTACTGCTCCTTCTTAAGAGTCCCAATTTTCGCGTGTGCTTTTGTTAGAATAAAAATTATATTTGCTGGTCCTTAAATATGTTGCCAAAGTATAAGTACTTTGCTTTGACTGAAAAAGTAGACATGCTAGTTAAAAACTGTAGCCATAAATTTTACTGTATGTATACAGTTTTTTGAGTTGGTAGGACAAATGTGCCAAGATGGATTACCCCAAACAGTTAATGTATCTGTGGAGAACTTGCAGTGAACATAGCCCCAAAGCTTGGTGCCTTTGACTACAGTAGCCGTGTACCTTTACTACGTAGTTTCTATGTATGCCATGGCTTGAAAGTTGGGAGACACTGGGGGGATTTAAACTTTGCCATTGAAACTCTATTAACCATTGGGTAGATTCTTTACATGTAACTAGCATGTGTAAACACACAAACTGACAAAGCTATTTTCATTGAGACAGTCTTTTTTTTTTTTAATTAAAGAATGATCTAAGGAAGATAGTATTGGTCTAAAGGTATCAAGATTTGGGAAGATCAGTTTTCCTATTGTACATTGTGGAAGAGGGAAATTGCTTGCCTTCTAATTTGTAAAAATACTATTAGATATGAAAATTAAAGTTTAAAAATAACATTTGGAGAATAATCATAAACAACCTGTTAAAGGAATCTAGCCACTTGGTCCATGGGATAGTTAAGTGATTATTGTTGGACTTGAATGTATAAATAATAGTTTATATCAGATTTTCATTAGGTTCACTAGGTTTTCTGGAACATAGGAGGTGCTTAATGATGCTTAAACAGATGCCTACCTTGTGAAGATGCAGTGATAGTTTCTTAGAGAAATTAGATAAGTGAGCCTTGTGTAGTGTGTGGATTTAAGTTTTGTTAACCCAAAAGAATTATCCTGGAAAGAATATGTGTTCTCGTATAAAATATCTGGGGGAACAAGAGGCAGAATTCTCAATTGAATAGATTATACATTGTACTTTTTGCAAAGCATCATCTGGACTGAATTTATGTGAAGTTTCTTTTCCTTCTCGTAGAAACCAGTCTGCCATCTTTATGTTTGAGAATTACAAGTGACTGTCATCCTATAGTGGAAAATTTTGGCATTATCTGTGCTTTATTAATATTCCAGGATAATATTCATTCTGTCTTATCTTGTACTCGGGAATTTCACATCTGCACTTCCACTATTATGCCGCCATCTGTTTGTTTAGAGTACACGTATCTACATCTTGGTCTCCTTTATTAAATGCTTTGCTAGAGTTGATTAACCACGTGCTATGTTAGCAGCACAAAGAAAGTAAAAGAAATAACATTATTATTGTCAATAGAGGGTGGCAGGAGCTGAAATAATAATAATAAAAGTTAAATAGAGAATATATCAAATTAATGTATTTCACAACCCCAAACTCTATGGTATGTCTGGCTCATTGTGATGTTCAGAAAAGTGAGCATAGACTTGAAAGGCTAGTTAGGCCAAGGTAACCTTTCTATAAAGGCAACATACTGAGGGACTAAGATGCAATTTAGTACATCTGTGTAATTTTCTTTGTAATGCTGGTATAACAGTCCACATTCTTCATAATAAATATATACAAGTACAGATCCAGGAAACATATGTCATTTTTTGCTATATGGAGCAAGTTGAAAATAAAATGCATTATATATCATTATTTACAAAAATGTGTCTAGAGACAGAAAACATTTCTAAATCATTGACACTGATTATGTCAGTCACACACACAAACTCACTGAATATTAGAACTGGCAGTACACCTGTTACAACTCAAAAGAGGTAATCATGGATAAATAAAATGATATATTATTTTACCTAACTGGGGAGTAAACATAAGGAAACTATTATCCTATGAGTTTGAATAGCAATAATAAGTTATTTTGGGAAGAAAGAGGTACTTAGTATGCATCCCCTGATATTTTGAGTGTAAGAGATTGCAGAGAAACCAATATTCTCATATTGTAACTCTGTATATAATTTTTGAGTGGGATTAAAAGAATGAATGTGCATAGTATTTTTATATTCTTGGCATAGTATTTTTATATTCTTGGTATCAATCACAGCAGTAGCAGTAACAACAGTAGCATAGGCTATCTCAGAGGCATTGGTATACCTGAGATTTCTTTTCTCTGCTGGTAGATGCTAAAGACAATCTAGATTTGGTCTCTCTCAACTGAGTCACCATATTCTGAAGTTGTGTCCCTTAACTTTCCAGAATCATAAATTGTGTGTTATCAATGCATTCAGTGATTAACTCATTCTTATTAAACTCACAGTGGACTGGTACATAAACCAGAAGTACTGAATTATGCATGAGAATTCTTTGCAGTGATTAGACTTTTTACATACCCTCCCAAGAGCAAATTGGTTTCTCATAGTAGCAAGCTGTGTAGCAAACTAAATTGTCCACCAAAAAGCTCCTTTGATGATGTTTTTTAAAAAGTGTAAAAATGGTGTAAATGTAATTCATGAGAAATTATTTGTTATTAACAAATGGAGAATGAGAGACATTAACCCCTCCAAATCCAAATTGTCTCCCTTGAACAGTGTTGGGTGCTAAAAAACAAAAGAGTGTTTCCCTGGATCTTATAGCTCAATCTTTCTGTTGGCAATAGAGACTGCTTTTACTGGTGTAAGATTTGCTGTTTTCTTCCACTTACTCAATTAACCCAGTTCTTAAAGTTTATAATTATTCAAATCTCAACTTGCATGTCATTTGAGATCTCACTCACTTCCACCAAAAGGAGCTTTCTCAGTGAAATGTGTGTCATAGAATGATTCTTTGGGCATTTTAACTTTATTTCTCTAACTTCAAAAGAGATTCCAGTCAATAGCTATCAGACATATAGAGTTCTGGATGACGTATGTGGAGAGGGAGGTTTTTCCATGTGTTTCTCACTTAGAGGAAAATACGTAATGGAGTGCTTCCCCAGGAGTTCATGGAGTTTTTCCCAGCAAAATTTAAAAATGAAGAGCCTGCTTTCAGTCTGTTGACATTACTAGGGAATTTACCAATTCACCTACAGTTTCTAATTTGATCTTGATGGCAATTGAATGTGATAAGTGTTACTAAAACCATTTTAAATTTAATAAACTGAATCACAGAGAAATGTAGGTAAATACTTAAAATTACTAAACTCAGCAAGTTAGAGACCCAGTATTCAGCTCAGGCCAGTCTAGCTCTAAAGCTTCCTGCTCAGGCCAGTCTATGCCCTGCTTCCAAGGCAGTTAAATGGGGCGTGGGCCGTGGCTTCATCCTGCACTCCTGAAGCCAACCAGCGTCTGCTTTGCCCTACCTTCCCCAGGCCACATCTTACCTGAGAACTTGATTGTCATCTGATAGTAGGCATTATTTTCACTGGATGAGACTACCTAGGTCTTACACACACTCAGTGGTACTTAGTGTGTCTTTCTTCTTACCAACTACTTGTCTTACTTTGTTTTGGCAATTGATTTCCTTACATGATGTGTCAGGGTTGCTGTCTAATGAAGTCTTTGTTCTCTGAGGATAGATTATATGCCATGTTCTTATTGACTTTGAACCATTTTATAACCATGATGTCAGTCACAGTGAAATAACTGAGCCCCAATCCCACTGTTAAATTGCTGCTATTAGTAGGTTCAGATATTATACTAACAGGAAGAAACAGTTCCACAATTTTTGCTTTTCATTTTGCTTTAGAGGAGGTTTTTTTTTTTTTTAACATGTTATGAGCTTGACCATAGGATAAATGCACTTTATAGATTTTTCTCTGTTCTAATTTAAATGACGACTTGTGTTTACTCACAGTCTGTAATACGGTTGATCACCATGGACCTTACATATATTAGGCGGGCACTGGGTTATATCCCATTCTAACTTTAGTGGCTATAATTAGTCCTTTTTTCTCCTATCAATTCACAATGATTAATTCAGTTGAAAAATGCTGAATTAGAAGATCGTATGTGAACCTAGAGCAGGACTTTGGAACTATTTGATAAGGGTAGATCGGTATGTGTTTTGTTGAGAGTATTGGGACTCAGGGTTTTTGTCAAAGTAACAGATATTTTCTAAACTTATCACATAGTTTAAATGCATGCCACCTTCAAATTGATCTCTCATAAAATCTTAGATTAGAAAAATGTCTATTCTTTTATATCTAGATAAAACAGTGTTACTATTAGAACATAAAAACGTTTAGAAGTATTGTTGAATTTATGACAGGTTTTGTTTCCTGATGGGATTTCTCAGACTAAAATTACTTAAATTCATACCTACTAATGTATATGGTGAATAAATTGATGCAAATGACTGGTCTTAAAAGGAAATATTTAATATTTCAAAGGTTTCTTGATCCTTTAAAAGGTGAAATTGGCTGGGCACAGTGGCTCACACCTATAATCCTATCACTTTGGGATGCTGAGGTGAAGGATTGCTTAAGGCTAAGAGTTACAGACTAGCTTGAGCAAGAGCAAGATCCAATCTCTAGGAAAAACAGAAAAATTAGTTGGCTGTGGTGGTGCATGATTGGAGCTGAAGCAAGAGGATCCGTGAACATAGTAGGAGTTTGAGGTTATGGTGAGCTATGGTGGTACTATGGCACTCTAGCCTGAGCAACAGTGCAAGACCCTGTCTCAAAAAAAAAAAAAAAAGAAAGAAGAAAAGAAATTGATAAAATAAAATAAAAATGAAAAAGATAGAATCAAAAGATAGAATCACTGCTATATGATTAATTGAAAGACAATAGATCATATTTTGGCATACATGTTCCTCTCTATCCCACTATAATAAACATGTGGGTCATAGACCCCTTCTCTTGTCTATGGCCATACCACCCTGAACGCGCCCGATCTCCTCAGACCTCTTCTCTTATTCTGTGATTCATGTGTATCTTCCCTAATCATGTGCAATCGTTTTTTATTTCACAGTGGATTTTGTGATCTCAGAATTACGATTGTAGAATTTTTACTATGCCATGAAAATATAGGAGAAATCAGTCAAAACTAGTCACAATGTATGCATGCATTAAAAGCATCTGCTTATTTACTGTCTAAATAACTCCTGCACAAAGACTTTAAAAGCAATTGTTTTGCTTGTTTCAAAGTCATTTTATGTGGTTCGTGTGTGTGTTTGTTGTTGTATTATGACAACATTGCTATCCCTGATCTTAGAAATGTGTGATCAATTCTATCAAGGTAGAATTTAGATTATTTACTAAGAGTGAACAGAGTCAATAGTTTGGATAAAACAGGTTCACCCCAACACTAAAAACTCATTTCCCTCAGAATTCAAAAAATTTAGCAGCAGATGTTGTACTGTAATTTGAGGTTTCCTAAGGATATATTTTTTTTCCAAAGAGAAAACTTTTTTTTCTCATTTTCAAATTGAACTTTACAACATATTGAAGACATTTAATTTGTATTCACATGTGTAAGTAAATGTGTTTGTAGATTCATTTGTATAAAAATTGTTTAGATGTAAAGAGAAGAGATCTAGCTAATTAAACAAAATGAAGGTATTTTAAAAACAAGTAAAACATTAAGGGAGGAAGAATTTCCTGGGAACTAGTAAGACCTAAGCCTTGGGCAGTGGAGATGAAAAGGTCATTCTAGGGTTGACAGCAGTTCTCAAGATCTCTAGGGCCCAGCCAGGAAACACCGTTCTTTATTCTCATACTTCCCTGTTTATTAGGAGGATGCTCCTAAAAAACGTACTTTCGTCCTTTCTCTTCACTACCAACTGACCGACTCCTTTGCATAGTTTCATACAAAGCTTTGTCTTTCCATGGGCCTGATTTTGACTCATTGTGAACTTTCTTGCCCCAGCTTTATCTCATAGTATGTTTTATTTTCTCCTTTACAAATGTTCCATGATGTTGAACACTACAATTATGTGTGAGATAAAATCAGATTTTCTTGTTTTTTCCTACCAAGTGAAAGTTCCCTGGAAAATAAAGATCATTTGCTCACTGTGTATTGGGCCTCCTCTGGTTAGAGGTCCTTCTCTTCTACAACCCGCCACAACAACAGGAAATTTGAATATGTGAAAATTGTTTCCCTGGTGACTTTCCTGAGGCCACTTTTCTTTAGCATGTGATTTAAGAGATGCAGGCTTTCTTATACTTCTAATTTAATATAATTTCAGTACAAAGGAAGTGCCAGAAGATACTTCTTTGAAGCCTCTGAAGTTTTTTTGAAAAATAATCATTTGAATAAGATCACATTAAAAAGTGTATTTTGGTACCTCCCCTTACAGTTGTGTTACTTTGGTCCCTATGGAATACTTTTTCTCAGAATATTTTGTATGTTAACGTAATGTCTTTCTGAAACTAAACCAAGCCTCATTTAGCCAAGCTTTGTGCATTTGATAATATGAATTCCAGATTTTGGGGGGGTGTGCGGGGGTTCCTTCTTTTTTGTTTTAAGCTCCATGTTCCTATTTCCTTATCACTTTCTCTTCTTTTCAAAATGCCACATCTATTGATAAAATGTTATTTCTCTCTGCATTCTACACTGTTCTTCTCTGAATACTCTCCACACTTTTCTGCCCAGTCTCCTTAATTTCACTATATCCTCTAACGTAGATTACCTTTCTCTACTGCCATCATGATACTACTCATCATTTTAAATTTATGTCAAATGCAGTATTATTTTCAGGCCAACCTCCCAATCTCACAAAGAAAGTAGAATTCTACTTTCCTTTATGTTTTTTTACCATTTCACCCTTCTAATTTTAATCACCACAGTTTGCATTTTATTGCAGTTACTATAAAAAAAGACTCTTTCGTTGATAAATGACAAGAGTCCTGTTTCCCATACAATGAACCATTCTTTACAGTAGACTAAAATAGAATTTTAAACTTTCTTCATTATGTGCATCTATTCTGAATGTACTATGTCTACCTTGATGTTTTTCTGTATTTTTTTAAATTAAGCCTAAAGGATCTTCAAAATTTAAAATTACATGTGTGTGTGTGTTTATGTGTATTATACAGGGTGGCCATAAAGTTTATGTGCAAGTTAAACTAGTGTGCATATGAACTTTATGGACACCCTATATATAAACCTCTGTGTGTGTGTACGTGTCGTTCTGAGAAATACATCATTATGTGATTTCATCATTATGTGAACATCAAAGAGTATACTTACACAAATCTAAAAGGTATAGCCTACTACACACCTAGGCTACATTGTATAACCTATTACTCCTGCACTACAAACCCGTATAGCATATTTTTGTACTGAATACTGCAGGCAATTGTAACACAATGATAAGTGTATGTTTATCTAATGTAGCTGTGTATGTTTATCTAATGTAGCTAAACATAGAAAAGATACAGTAAAAATGCAATATAAAAGATCAAGATGGCATACCTGTGTGGGCACTCATCGTGAATGGAGCTTGCAGAACTGTGAGTTGCTTTGGGTGAGTCAGTGAGTGCTGAGGGAATGTGAAGGCCTAGGATTTTCTTGCACACCACTGAAGACTTTATAAATTTATAAAATTTATAAAACTACACTAAATTTATAAAAACACAAATGTTCTTTCTTCAATAATATATTATTAGCTTACCGTGACATTTTTGCTTTATAATGTTTTCATTTTTAACTTTTGACTCTTTTGTAATAGCATGTATCTTAAAAAGAAATGCATTACACAACTATACAAAAATATTTTTTATATCTTTATTCCATAAGTGTTTTTTCTCTATATTTAATTTTATTTACTTTTTAAATGTTTTTGTGAAAAACTAACAGAACACACTCGTTAGCCTAGGACTACAAAGGGTAAGCATCATCAGTATCAACTGTCCATCCCCATAGCTTGTCCCACTGGAAAGTCTTCAGGGACAATGACATGCACGATGCTGTCTTCTCCTCTGGTAACAGTGTCTTCTGGAATCCCTCTTGAAGGATCTGACAGAGGCTGTTTTACAGTTTATTTTATACCTAACTAGAAGGAGTAAACTCTAAAATAATGATGAAAAGTATAATACAGTAAATATGTAAACTAGTAAGATAGCCATTTATTATCCTGGTAAGATATTATATATTATACATAAATATGCATGTTATGCTTTCATGTGACTGGTAGTGTAGTAGGTTTATTTATACACACCCCTGCATGATTGAAACACGGAAGGGTAGAAATAAACATATGTTTGAAGGAGCACTAGTATTTCTTGGTCTTTATAGGATTTTCAAAATTTTCTTAATTGTATCAATATCAGTAGAAATCCTAATTTAAATGGTTTCCAATGCATAAAGCCTATGTTATTAGGAGATTATGAACATTTGGTACACTGTTTGAAATTTAAGGCTATGCAGCATTATTTCTACCTCCTTATCTCACTTTTCCAGACATTGGGGCTGATCTGTGCTCCTTCTGTCATTCAGAAAATGTATAGAACTATAGAACATGGGTATCAACACATTGTGAGACACATGTTAGTCATTCATCCACGCATCTGTGCATTATTGCAATAGTTGGTGAGCTACTGGAAAACATCAACAAAAATATTAGAAGTCAGAAAGAGAAAAGAGGCTAGTGTATTTGCCTCTTAAACTTCTCTCCTATGTGAGGTAATATCTTGACTAGCAACCATATTTATTGGCCACAAAGAATATAGGTAAAGGTATAGGCAGCTCCTACCATCTGTGAAAACACAGCACAACACAAATTGACTGTTGTATTGTAATATATTCCTCACTATAGTATATAGTAACTATAGTATATAGTAACTGTAGTATAAAATAGTTATAATTTTAGATAGGCTACATGCATTGACAATTAGTTCTTAAAACCTGAAATTGATATAATTCCCAGAAATACTAAGGAAAAATAAAAGAGGTTGGGATAGCCAGATTGAAAGAGCACTGCTATAAAATTGCCAAATATGGTAAGGTCTCTAAAATGTCTGCCAATTGCAACATCTCCATAATCCCTGGCTGCATCTGAGGATCAAGTACTAAAGACCCGAATATAATACATGCATAATTACATTTTTTAGATGTAAGATCTGAGCCAGGACTCTCCAAAAGGTACAATGGCAACTTCTTCATTGGGCACGACAAACTTGGGGGTTCTGAAGCAAAAAATGAACAGCTTTAATGTCACAGAAGTGGCTCACCCACTTTTAGGGAGTTCTGTCTTTTAGGAAGTTAGGAGGTTTTTCTATCCTAGCTCTGCAGTAGGGCCATAGCCTTTGTCAATCACTTTGCCCTACACATTGAGGTCATGCTCTTCAGAGATCAGCCAGAACACTTTCCTGGAGTAGAAAAGTAAGCAGTGTTCTTAAGATGCTGTCAAAGGAATAAAGTTAGGGAGAAATAACTCTCCCCTGAGATGTGCAGCAAGAAGTTCAAATAATATACTCAACAATAGGGAATGAAAGGAATCAGTAATCTGTCCCCTGCCACAACTGCATCCTGCAATCCAAACTTCCTATTTCTTACAAACAAAAAGGTGAAAGAACAGGTTTTTCTTTCTTAATCATAATCTCTTTAGTTAAATTTTATCCTTGGAGAACTGGTAATTCATTTTTAATTTTAAAATAATTATATATTTAAGGAATTTTGCACAAATAATACAGAGTGTTTTCTTATAACCTTATCCAGTTTTCCCCAGTATCTTTTTTTGTTTGTTTGTTTTTGCAGTTTTTTTGGTCGGGACTGGGTTTGAACCCACCACCTCCGGCATATGGGGCCGGCACCCTACTCCTTTGACCCACAGTCACCACCCAATAGTATCTTTTTTAATTATAATATTTAATATAATCTCAAAGCCAGTAATATATTTTCAGGGGGTGAATATATTATGTCCTTCATAAAGGGCTGCTTTCTTTTCCTTTATGTGCATCAAGATCTTATGAAGAGCGGTTGTTTTGGTTCTGAGAGTTACTAAAGTCATATACACACCCTCAGTAGAGTGTCACACAACCTAAACATGATGTATACATTGTGTAGATTTGCAGATGTAAACAATATTTTAAGGTGAAATTTTGGTGATCACAGCCATTGGGTTAACTAATGCCCTTCAAATACCTTTGCAAGCCTGTCTACATTACTAGCCATTGATTAGTGGTTTAGGGGTAGTTTTTCATCCATTAGAAACCTCAACATATGTGAGAGTAGAACAGAAAAATGTAGGCTGACAGTTTCATAAATACTGATTATGTTTTCCTGGGTTCGAAGCTTTAATTGTATTATAGCTGTCATTTCCATAAATATAGAAAATGTATTTTCTTCAGAGAATACTCTGAAGAAAAACTCAACAATGACAAATAGAGAAATTATTCTCAGACAGATCAATTTTTTAAATGTATATATCAAATTAAGACTAGTTAAGAATATTTACAAGTAATAATAGAAAACAAAATGAAATAATCACAAGAGAGTTAAAACATAAGGTGTAAGTATAAAAACTATGACTGGTGATGCAGTCATTTGAATGTTATATTCTCAGTAACCTTCAAAGTTAGTACAAAATGTCATCCTGTTCCCTATCTCCATGGATTTTTTTATACTATTGTTTCCATTCGATACACTTCCTGTTACATGTTTCACTAGGTAATTTACTGTGGTAACTATGTTCATTTCAAATGCAGTTTTGAAGAGCTTTCACATTCACCAAGAAGGAAGTTTTCATATTATTATTTCTCTTTCCTGAACCCATTCATATGCCTTAGTTCTCATTTTTCTTTAAAGTATACTCACTTTTAGATTGTGCCATTCCACTACCATCTACCAAATGAAAAGCTTCCTGAGGACAGCATGTGCTTTATTTATTATTGTGTTCTTCCCCAGAACGCTGCATTCTTTAGGTATGGTCTCCATGCTTGATGAATGACGTTAAATTTAATTTGTCACTTTTATTAGACATTTTGCTATGAATAAAAATAACAGAAAAAAGGCTCAGAAGCAAATCCTAATATAGGACCATGCATATTGGTGTGTGTGGCCAATATAACT
Source organism: Loris lydekkerianus (assembly GCA_963574355.1). NCBI lineage: Eukaryota > Metazoa > Chordata > Mammalia > Primates > Lorisidae > Loris > Loris lydekkerianus. The sequence continues at coordinate 26,379 of CAUYPK010109277.1, forward strand.
TAGCCCTTTCTCCTAAAAGAAGGACCAGTAACTGTGCAAAGATCAAGTTTGAGGTGGAAAGAAGAGGGCAGTAAGGAACAGGGAAGAAGAAAGAAGTTCTGATTTTTCTTTCACTCCAGTGATGGAAGCAAACTTACCTAAGAATGTAGTCAAATTCTTCAGTACAGAATATAATGCATTCTCTGTGGCCTGAACGCTATCCAGCAGCTCCCATCAGCTTTCGAGATGGTTTTGGAACTGACTAGGAGTGAGCAGGAGCTGTGCCTCTTCCACCTGCTCCTGTGTCAGAGTGGCTGGCAGGTCCTTACCTCAGCCCACACTCCCACCTTGAATGAACACACACTGGTCTCTGACAGTCTGGTAGTATTAGTTTAATTTTGTGGCTACTTGAGAGATTCTTGTGAAAGTGACATAGGGAGTATGTAAAACATTAGTGTAATGCTTGTTGCCTAGTAAATGTTCAGTATTTGCATAAATGGTACTAATAAAATGAGGTAGTGGATCTATGCTTTTCTGAATGGCAAACTACCTGAGCTCTGGGAACCTGCAGAGATTTATTCAGATCCAAACACTAGCACCTGTGAAAAGAGGTATTAGCTGATACTACCTTTTTAAGCTGTTAGTATAAAATCATCACATTTCAAAACTTTTAAGAAATGAGTACAATTATGATAGATGTGTTACTTAGTTTAATGTAAATATTTTACATTGTATATTGAAGCAGTACCCTGAACCTCATAAATGCATCAATGTACAAAGTTATGATTTAATAAAAAACAATTAATTAAAAAAAAATAAAATCACCACATTGCTCCTGGCTCACCATTACTGAAGCTAATTAATTGCAGGAACTAATTTTACTGAGACGAACTTCATTGTGCAGAAATAAAATACTGAGCTGAGTTTATGAAGGCAGAAAGCATGAAACAAGATACCAAGGCACAAGCTAGAAAACATTTAGCCCTGACACATTTGTCATCCTCCTGTCATTAAATGCCATCCACACTTCAAGCAAACATGTGTGTTTTGCACTCCTACCCCCACTTTACTCCCCAAACTAAAACCATTGCTACACTTGCTACACTGCAGGACAGGACATAAGAGTTTGCAAAGCATTAGGTACTGAGACACCATCTCCATAAGTCAGCACACTGTGGAGCACAGAACTGAAATGCACACTGCCAGTGTTTTTCTCTACAAGTAGCACTATTTTTTACCATCACGTGAATTTATTGCCTACAAACCATGCCACAGTCTCAGACAATGAACTCCATATTTATCCATAGAAGAACATGATGATAATCTCAACCCTGTCTTTAAAGATATATTATATGTGCTTTCTACAAAAAGAAGGAAATGTATGACTTTTTCTATGCTAGTTAAGCTTGGAGTTTTCTGGTCCATAAAATGTCAGTAGCTGTGAATTGTAACGAAACCTGTTGTATGGTTTTGAGACAATTGTTCTGTACACTGGGGATTTGACTTTGAAGATAGCATTCTTTTTCTGCATGGATGCCCAGCCTGCATTTTTCATAACTCCACAAATGAAAACTATACTACAGCCATGAAGAATGGTATTATTGAGATAGGAACAGAAAACATGCAATAATGATTTTTAACCACATGAGTAAATACAGGTAGAAACTTTTTTCCTATCATAGTTGCATAAAAATACATTTTTTCAAAGTCTAAATTCTTACTGCCGAATAAAAATAGGAGAAATAAAATGTACAATACTATATTTCATTACTTTATAGTATCATTTTCACTTTGGGTCAAAACCAGAATGACCACTGATATTTTGGTGTATATTTTTAATTAAAATATTTTGTGTAAATTATAGATAATTTTTAAAGAAACATATATAAACATATAATTAGGAATTCCCAATTCTGGTCATGTTTGTATAATTAAAACTAATCTTGTCTTTTCTACCTTTCACAGTCAGACACCTGGGCAAAATATATGAAACATTTTATCTCAGGCATTAAACAATAGGCAACACAAGACTATGATTGAAAAGAGAATGGAAATGAGATGAGAACTGTAACTACCCTGGCTTTCTGTCTGGAAGCATTTTTCAGAGTACAGTGCAAAGAAGTGGAACAGAGGGACAACTGTGGTCAATGGTAAAGACAGGGATTGTAGTATGGAGAGATAAGGATGTTGGAATTTGCAGAGCAGGTGGTAAGCAGAGAAAGAGCTCCAAAAATCTACATAGGGATCACCTTGTATCTGTTGCTGGAAACTAAACTATGCTTAGGTATAGTGAAATTCAACCCCATACTATTGATCTGTTGGAGGTCTATTAGAGAGCTGTAAAATGAATGATCACTGAGTTTCCTCAGGACAAAAAGATTTTAGAGATGTGTTGAGTCAGAGTAGAGACCTTCATAACTCCTGGGACATTTTGTAGAAATTACAGAAATGTGTCATCTTAGTTGGAAGGCTAAAATATCACTAGAGTAAAGGCTATTTTATATCAGCCTTGATAGGATAAAATTCATCCAAAAATTACATAATTGCCTTTCATATCAAAGTTTAATACTTTTTAAATAGAGACTCAAACTCCAAAACATCCAATCAAAAACAACTAGAGAAGAAAAGAAGCAGGAAAGTATGACCCATAACCAGGAGAAAAAAAAAAAATCATCATTTCAGTGGACATAGGTTCAGAAATGACAAAGATGAGTGGATTGGAGGAAAAGAGATTTAAAACGATGATAAATATGCTCAAGAATTAAAAAAAAAAATGAAAAAAATGAGATAAATGGGAAACATAAAAAAGGGACAACCAGAATATCTAAAGTAGAAAAATCCTGTATATCTAATGAAAACATTTACTAGGTAGAACATAGGTCAGAGAAGATGCTACAGAAAAAAAAAAAAAAAAAAAAAAAATCAGTTACCTGGAATAATTGCCAGGAATAATGGCTAAATTGCTATCTAAATTGGAAAATACAAAGAAAACATATTGAAAAGATAGTATGATAGTGACATGAAACTCACACAAAAATGGCCATATATTATTGATAAAAATGCCAAAGTATTTTGATGAAAAGGAATTTTTTTTTTTAACAAACAATGCTGAAACTAGGTATATAAAATAATACACCTAAAACTTTAATTTTATGCTGTTTAGGTATATAAAATAATGTACCTCAAACTTTAACTTATACTAGTTACAGAAATTACTGTGGATTATAACAGAAGAATCTTTATGATCTTCAAGTAGGCAAAAATATTTTTAGGTAGAGAATTGAAAGCATAAATCATGAAGAACACACATTGATAATCTGGACTTCATTAAAAATAAAAATATTTATTTATTTATTGAAAAGGTCTCACTGTCACTCATAGCAACCTCAAACTCCTGAGCTCAATAATTCTCTTGCCTCAGCCCCTCCAGTGGCTGGGACTACAGGCAAATAGCATCATGCCAGCTAATTTTTCTGTTTTTGGCAGAGGTAGGGTCTTGCTATGTCACCCAGGCTGGCCTCAAACTCCTAGTTTCAAGCAATCCTCTCACTAAGGCCTCCAAAAGTGCTAGGATTACAGGTGTGAGCCATGGCACATGACCTTATGTTTAAAAATACTTCATTAACAGTAAATAAAAATGTCATCCACAAATTTGGAAAACATTGCAAAACAGTACCTCAAGAGTACTTATAACTCAACAATATTCTCAATAAGTCAAATTTAAAAGAAAATATACTAAATAGTTGAATGTATACTTTATACAATGACTGGCACTAATGGCTAATAAGCGCATGAAAAATTTCAACATTATTAGTCACCAAAGAAATGAGAATGGAACACAGAGAGACACAACTGTGCAACAGCTAACGTGGTGGCAGTTCAAAGGACTGACAATCCTAGATGACGGCATCTGTGGAACTGCTGGAAGGAGCACTTTGAAGATAGTTGGTGCTCTTATTTATGAAGTCATACATACATGCTTGTAAATGATTTTTCTTCTCTATATTTGCCACCCCAAAATGAAAACATACATCAACCCAAAGACTTGTACATAAATGCTTGTGACAGATTTCTTTATAATTTTCAAAAGCCAGAAATAGCCCAAATGTTTATCAATAAATAATTGGATGAACACATTGTAGTATAACCACAATGGTCTACGACTATTCAGTAATAAAAAAGAACAAACACAGCATACCTTGCGTTATTGTACTCTGTTTTGTTGCCCTGTGCAGATACTGAATTATTTACAAATGGAAGACTTGTGGCAATCCTGCCTTGAGCAAGTCTTGGTGCTATTTTTCCAATAGCACGTGGTCACTTCATGTCACTGTGTCAGATGATCATTAACATTTTCAGTACATTTAACGTTTTTAAATCGAGGTATATATACTTTTTAGTTATAATGCTGTTGCACACAAAGTACTATTATAGTGTAAACATAACTTTTATATGCACTAGGGAACTGAAATATTTCCATGACTTGTTTTATTGCAACATTCACTTTATTGAGGTGGTCTGGAAATGAACCTGCAAATCCCCAATACTAATATATGCGCCAACAATGATAAATCTCAGAAGTATACTGAGTGAAGGGAAGCCATACAAAAAATTCAAAAGACATCCGTGCATCCCAGAGACATTCTGGATAAAAAAAGCCATATACCACATATAAGTATATTCTATTTATATAAAATTCTAGAAAATACAAAACTAATCTATAGGGACAAAAAAACCAATAAGTAGTTCTCTAATTCCAATGTGGTGTGCTAAGACTGGGACTATTTCTCTGACACAAAAAGAAAAATTTCCACAGATTTGTAACAAAAGGGTAGGGGAGAACTTTTTGAAGAGATGGTCATGTCCTTATCTTCTTATGGTGTGCTTCTTTTTGTCAAAAGTTATTGAAATTATGACTTATTTTGTGTCAATTATACCTCAATAAATTTGACTAAAACAATTAAACTATCCTTGATTCTATAGTCAATGGTAATCACCACTAACACATGATATAGTCTCATTAAAATCTATTTCATTACATACATTTTTGTTACATAATTTTAAGTCATTTTTGTTACATAATTTTAAAAGTCCTTTTTGTATGGTAAATATTTTTGTTGTAAACATTGTCTGATTGGTAGCACTTTTTTTTTATTTTTTTTTAAGAATAATATCTTAGTAATGCAATTACTGGACCAAACAGGTTGAACAGTTCTAAAGTTTAGTTTTTGACACATAAATCCTTATGAATATTTCAAAATGTATTGCAATTACATTCCACTGGATCTTATGTTTTTAACTAAGAATTGCCTAGAATTTGAATATATATCTCCAATTAGATGCATACCTTACCTCTTGATTCTTCCTACCCAGTAATATCTCATCAAGAATATTAGGTCCCTACCTAGAAAGTTGCTTGATGCTACATTACAAACTGCAGCTGCCTCCTTCGCTTCTCTCTGAGTCCTGAGTGTTGCTGCACACATTATTTTCAATATAAATTTCTGCGTCTTATGCCTTGGAGAGCTGGATGATGATATGCTAAAGAAGATCTGAGGCATAGAAATGCTTCACATTGCAAAGTGGAAGGAAGATTGTGGAACCAGGTGCTGCACCAAGAGAAGCTGGGAAAACTGAGTGGTTTTTCAAATTATTGTCTGGACTATTATTTTAACTCTGTTTCTGACGAACACATTTTGATGAACACTTGGGAAAATGACACAGTTTTCTTTCCTCTATTTTCCAGTATTTGAGTCCTATCATCCTGAATCACCTGCAAAGAAAACAATGCAAAGAGAGCATTTAGCTCACTTACAGGAATGCTGTTGGAAACTCAGCAAACTCTCTCTGTGGAGAGACCATTGCTGCAGCTGAGTCCAGCAATTTGCTCTTTGGGCATTGTAATAGTGTGGTTATCTAGCTGAGCATGGACAACCCTCTGAAGCAGAAATGTATTAAGGTTTTAGAGTGAGTTTAATGGACTATAGCAATAATTCAAATACAAATGTCTCAAGATTTTGGGCAGCATTCTGTTTCAGTTTTAGTTAAATATTTATGAAAACGACTGTATTTTTTATACAGGAAAATTTTATACAGGAAAGCAAATGGCCATTAACACTTACAGAAAGAATCACCTCACTCCTGTAAGTCATCATTGCTTATTTTGTTATTCCTTTTAGTCTTGTGTTTCAAATTAAGTGATACCACTCACAAAGACTGTACAGTTATAAACAGCACTGTTGAAAATGAGTATATGAAAGCAAAACTAGTAGACAGTACAGCCACATTGGCACCTCCAAGGACAGGATTAAAGAAATAAAAGAATGCCTAAACAACAATGAAAAATGCCTAAGTTCATATGTTAACACAGGGACAAAAGTCCATATGATGCGCCCAGGGCTATTTCTCAGAGACACAGTTGGAGAAAAAGCACTGTTAATTGAAGATCAGACCCTACTGAACCACTGTGCTAGGTGAGTAACAGTCAGCATCTTACTCATCCTTCTCAGTAAAGCTGTGAAGCAATGCCCTGAGGAGATAGAGGCTCAGTATGTATAAGCCTGTGAAGCAGTGTGTGAGGAAACTGAGGCTCAGTGTGTATAAGCACCTTCCTCTTCATTTTCTCAAATTTGCTTAGTTTATATTTTTCAGGTCCTTTCTGATACATAGGAAGGTCAAATATGGCAGTGTTTGTAATCTCAGGCTGGTAAAAAAGTGAGGAATAAAGATCTTTTATAGACATCAGCATTAGTGTTGGTGTGAATACCAATGCTGCAGAAGGACCGCCCTGCAGCCTTCAGGGGTGAGCTCACTCCTGTAATTTTAAGAAATAAGGGCAAGAAACAGACTACATATCATGGGATGGCTTGTAGCAAAGTTCCTTATTCAGGGATTTGATTTTATACACTTCTAGTCACGTACACATTTAGTCTATCATCTGTTAGTTTCACCATTACCTCATTTTACATATCTGAAATTAACTTGTAAGGAAATATCCCGTTACTACATTAACACATCACTTCTGCAGTAAACATCCTTTTCTAGACACTGACTAATCTTTTGGGCAGGTATCTAAATTAAGATCACAAAGAAGAAAACAGCCACAGGGGAACAAGTTAATGGAAGAGTACCTTCAAGTGTTCACTTAGTTTACTCACCATGAAGTAACAACTGTGTTTCTCCTCAGGGCAGAGCACCTATAGACCTCTGACAATATGTTTTTAACATATGTCAACCATCTGGCCCTTATCTCTGAGGAAGGGCGGCATGCCCTTTGGCCTCAGGCTTAGCAGGGTGCACAACTTCAGAGAATTGGCTTGTGGAATTTTAACTCCAGGCAAGCTAATTCTGTGTGTATCCCAGGGAGGCCTGGGTCCCTTAAGCCTCTGTAAGAATAGCAAGTTGTTTTAAAGGAACTCACACTGAGTTTCCTTTGTGTGCTTGATGTAGGATATATTTATTTCTAAATATTATCCTACAAATAGGGTGGCTCTGGTTAAGTAATTTCATCACTAGGATTTTATTCTGTAACTCAGTCGCTGACCACTTATGAAAAAGTACTGTTTTAGTAACTTCCATTAAGTGAGACCTTATACTATAATTTATTCATCCATTCATGGGTCGATGGGCGCTTGGGTTTCTTCCATGACTTAGGGATTATGAATTGGGCTGCAATAAACATTCTGGTGCAAATATCTTGGTTATAAAATGATTTTTGGTCTTCTGGATATATACTTAGTAGAGGAATTGCAAGATCCAACAGCAGGTCTATTTTAGATCCCTAAGTGATCTTTCTTTCCAAAAGGAATGTATTAGTTTGCATTTCCACTAGCAGTGCAAAAGTGTTCCCTTTTCTCCACATCCACACCAACATCTATGGTTATGGGATTTGGGGTTGTGGGCTAATCTTACTGGAGTTAGATGATATTTCAAAGTGGTTTTGATTTGCATTTCTCTAATGATTAAGGATGATGAGCATTTTTTCATGTGTCTGTAGGCCACGTGCCTGTCTTCTTCAGAGAAGTTTCTATTCAAATCTCTTTCCCACAATGAGTTGGGATCACTTGTTCTTTTCTTGCTAATATGTACACCAAGGAATATTATGTAGCCTTAAAAAAAGATGGAGACTTTACCTCTTTTATGTTTACATGGATGGAGCTGGAACATATTCTTCTTAGCAAAGTATCTCAAGAATGGAAGAAAAGTATCCAATGTTCTCAGATCTACTATGAAACCAATATTTAAGCACCCACACTTCCATGTGAAAGTTATAACCCAAGTACAGCCCAAGATGAAGGGGGTGGGGCAGGGGAGGAGGGAGGATGGATAGAGGGAGGGTATTTTGTTGAACCACACCTATGTTGCATTTTACAAGGGTACAGATCAAATCTACTAAGTGTAGAGTACAAATGTCTTAAAACAATAATTAACAAAGTGTGGTGAAGGCAATGTTAACCAGTTTGATGTAAGTATTTCAAATTGTATATAAAATCATGTATTTAATTCAAATTATATTTATGGTATACAGCACATTGTACACCACAAATCCATTAGTATACATAGCTATGATTTAATAAAATTAAAAAAAAAAAGAAGTGAGACCTTAATCACTTACATTTGGAAGAGATATTATTCAAGGGTAACTCCCTTGTACATTGTTATTATAGTCCATATTTTACCAAAGACAACACCAATAGCTATTATTTATGAAGTCTTCATTTTCCCCAGACACTTGACTAAAACATTCTACTTATCTTTCCCTGTTTAACTTCTGTTCCAACACTGAAAAGTAGGTAGAATTGTCTGCATTTTCCAGTCAGAAAATTGTTCTTTTTTAAAGTTTATTCATCCGTTCAACAAATATTTAAGGGATACATTTAATGTGCCAAGTATGGAAAGTATAGATGTGAATAAAATGAAAACAAATAATATAGAATGATATGATTTTGAGTAATCTGGTGCCTTTTTCAGAGTGGTCAAGGAAAAGGTGACATGTAAAGGAAAATCTGAAGGACAGAAAGGAGAGAAAACATTACGGATAGAACTGAAATGGACAGTAGGTCAACGTGAGGAAGAAGGGGGATGGTATAGGAAGAAATTAAAGCTGCAAGGAGAGGGGAATAGGAGAATGGAGAGCTTTTAAGCCATGGAGAGGGATTTAAATATTTGACTTAGTATGAGAAGTTATTAGAGAGTAATAATCAGGGAGAACATGACTTGATTTAAATTTTTAAAAGAACAGCGTGAGTGCTGCATGTTGAATAAATTGCATGAGGGAAAGTTGGGAAGTGCTTGCAATGATCCAAGCAGTATGTGGGGTGTTTGAATGTGTCTGGTAAAGATAGAAAGGGAAAAAAAAGAGAGAGGAAAAAAATGTATTTGGGGATACTAATGATTGAATGTGTGGTGAAAAATTGAAAAAAAAAAAAAAAAAATAAGGACAACTTAGAGATTTTTGGCTTGATTGCTAGGTATGTGGTGGTGCAACCTGTAAATGCCATGTGAAACTAGAGGCAGACCAGATGGCAGTGGGGACAGGACTTCCGGGTTAGCCTTGTCAATTTGGAACTCCTTGATTTGCTGGAGGTCACTCAAATGGTACCTCTGAAATTAAAGCCAGGATTATCTCAACCAAAACCTGAGGTCTTACGCTACAACATACAATTGCCACTAACATCCACTCGTACTTGAAGGTTCCAGGTCTGGAATCTTCATTAACTCAATTGCCATCTTGTTTGATTTGGGCAAACTTCAACTTGAATGATGCCTTCATTTCTTCACTACAGAAATCTTCATAACAAGTATGTTTACACCACACAGTTTTTTTCACTTGTGAAGAACATTATCCAAATAACAATTGAAAGAATATAAAAGGAAAAGGGAAATTAGAAGTTTAGTCTTTTCCAACCTCAGCTAATATACAATACAAGTGTCCTGTTAAAATTAGAATCCTTATTATAATCACAATTTGTATAAGGTTGTAATTATAGAAAAAAAAAAAAAAGTAAAGATGAAAACAGGTATGAGGCTTGACACCCATAGGTCAGTGGTTAGGGTGCCGGCCACGTACACTGAGGCTGGCAGGTTCAAACCCAACCCTGGCCTGCTAAACAACAATGACAACTGCAACAACAACAACACAAATAGCCAGGCGTTGTGGTGGGCATGTGTAGTTCCAGCTACTTGGGAGGCTGAGGCAAAAGAATCACTTAAGCCCAGGAGTTAGAGGCTGCTGTGAGCTGTGATGCCATAGCACTCTACCAAGGGCAGCATAGTGAGACTCTGTCTCAAAAAAGAAAACAGGTATGAATTTGTCCTTTTAGGGTCAAAATACAGGGAGAACTTTATTGGTTTGAAACAATATGCAGAAGATGCCAAAAATGTATACATATTTTAAGAAAGGAAAACACTGTATTAAAATTCCAATACTCAAGTAATGTTTGATTCTGCAATTATAATAGATACAAGATGACATCATTGTCAGTGAATACCGAGTATTACAATTATGACACATTATGTTTCCTTTCTTAAAATATGTATACTTTTTTGGCACCCTTTGTATACATAACTTCCGGCTTATACATGACTTTAGGAATAATCAGATCAAAATTGTTTTTAGAATAAATTAGTGGGAAAAGGAGAAAAATAAAAGAGAGGTAGATAGGCAAAGCCTTTTTATGCTATCATGAAATTAATTACTCTTATTTATGCCTTTAACAGAAGTGTAAAAAGACAATTTTAATGTTATTAATTAAATCCTGTAACTCAGTCATAAGTAAGAGGACTTACTTTTTACTTAATATTCACGCAGAGCTAATTTTGCTAAAGTAGAAAATAGAGGCCTTATAAATATCACATTAACATTACATAATAAAAGGAAAATACCTAATAAGTGGGAAATTGTCATAATTTTAGAAAAAAAATATATTCCATCCCTGACCTAGTTTATATTTATAGTTGTGATGAAAGTGTCTTTGGATCTGTTTCTGAAAGGAGAAACTTTAAAATTACATGAACTTCAGGCCGGGCATGTTGGCTCATACCTGTAATCCTAGCACTCTGGGAGGGTAAGCCAGGTGGATTGTCTGAGCTCACAAGTTGGAGACCAGCCTGAGCCAAAGCAAGACTCTAAAAACTGCCAGGCATTTGGCAGGCACCTGCAGTCCCAGCTACTCGGGAGGCTGAGATAAGAGAATCGCTTGAGCCCAAGAGTTTGAGGTTGCCGTGAGCTGACACCAGACACTATTTAAAAAAAAAAAAAAAAAAAGAAAAATAAGAAAAGAAAGAAAGAAAGAAAAGAAAAGAAAAGAAATTCAAGACTCATACAGTTAACAAAACTCCAAACATCCCAGTAATGTGAAAAAAATTCTTTATGTAAGAAGAGGTGATATGATTTTTAATATTTTTCTTTGTTTCTGGCCTAGGTGACAGATTGTTAGACTGTTCAGGCCAGATGACTGCATGGTGTTCTCACAGCTGAAAGTGGTGTATTTCTGTATGTGCAAAGGATGTTTGTGATCAGAGGAACTTCATTTCTGTGTGTCCTAATTACACATGGCTCTGCCTTGCAGAGATGCCTTACAATTTCAGTAATGCATTGTGGCAGTTCTGGTGGCTGATTACGTAGGAGCTTTTGTAAAATGATGACCTCGACCATCTTTTGTCACCTTGAGACACATCACTTCAATCTGTTTTGATAACAGCTGATGTGGGTCAGATACAGCTCAAGGCCAAAGGGACTGTCAGTTAGTGGGAATCTATTCAGAAAATGTTACATATGCGTGTATACATGTGCACACATACACAAGTACACAGCCTACCCTTTGCTTATTGTTATTTTATTAGAAACTATACATTTCAGTGACTACAAAACTAATTTTATATACAATGTGTTTTGACTAGTTAGGCAGAAATAATTATGCTTTCAATTAAAATATAACATATACATAGAAAAGCACAAAAATCATGAATATACAGCTTGGTAAACTTTCACAAATTAAACACACACTGTATTATAACTACATCCAGATCAAGAAATAGAAAATTATTAGCACCTCAGAGGCCCCTCTCATAAACCCTCTCAATTATTAACCTCCCTTCCCCAATGTAACTTCTACCTCAATACCTAATATCTCTGACTAGCTTGGTTTTTCCTGTTTGGGAACTTTGCATCTGATAGGGCCCAATGTAGGGACCCACCCCAAGAGAACCAGCTCAGGAAAGAACGTCGGGCCCAGGAAGGAATGAGTGTGCCAGTTTCTACCCCATCCCAACTCCACTCCACCTTAACCCATGTGCTGACTTCTGTTATGAACTCAGCCCTGTCATTCCTGAGTGAATAAAGGGCACGTTGCCCACACAGAACTTGGGACTCTGCTTCCTTTTGTTCATGTCTTGGAATAACCTCTCATTTTCCATCCTTAACCTCTGAGTATGGATGGAGCCATGCAGTATTTATTCTTTTCTTTTACATTTTTTCCTCTCATGTTTCCTAGATCTATGCATGTTACATAATGAAATAATAGTTTTTCCTTTTCATTTTCACTTTGATACATTGGTAAAAAATACCCTCCAGAAGGCCTTAATAATTTATACTCCCCAAACCTATAACTTTTCTTATGCTCTCATAGACACTGGCTAATTGTCAGTGTGATAAAAATACTAACCCCCATTGGCGAAACACTATGGTGTAAGTTGGTTTATTTGTTTTGTTTATTTACCATTTTTATGTCTTTTGTCAAATCACCAGGTGGTGCACTTTGCTTATGCTTTTCTACTGTTGTATAGGATTTTAAAAGTAGTTTATTATAGTTTTTGTATATCATAGATTTAATAATGTATCACTTATTCTGGAAATATTTACTACGTACCTACTTTGTGTCACAGAATATCACTGGGAATAAGAGAATTAGCAAAACAGGGCTGCTGCCCTCCTGGGGCTTACATTGCAGTCCTTTCCTGCTGTAATGAACATCCCATTTGACTCATAAATCTGAAATCTGTTTACTGCATTTACATAGTAGTCCTTTTATCAAATACAGCATTTAAGCCATTTTAAATATAGTAAGTGAATATTTACAGAGTACCTACCACAGAATTATTCACGGTAATTCTAAGAAATAGACAAAACAAATGGCCAAGAATTCCTAGAGATGAGCATCCCTGAATCCTTCTCACCACCACTTCCATCTTTTTTCCTTTCTGCCTTCCTGGAGTGGACAAGTAGATTCTGCCACTCAAGGTATAGAAAGAATGAAAATAACCTCCATTAATTTCACCTTTGTACAAAGAAGATGAAAAACATAGTTTTGGCTGATAGCACTTCAAGTCATGTTTATTTAATGTTATTTAATGTTTATTTAATGTTGAATGAACTGTGTGAGGATCTTATACAACTGGCTGCTCAAAGAAGTCTCTGCATCCTCTACCACAATAAATAAATTCGCTCGGTCCTTTTGCGTTTATTGTTCTTGAACTGAAGGTGGGGTTGACCCTAGTGGGATTAAAGCCCTAAGTTGACCATTAAACCTGCACTTAGCAAATAAACTAGACTAAGGTCACAGTTTGAGAAACATATAATTCTCATTATTATGTCCTGCATATTTCTATTATATCCTGATTTCCACTAGCCTAATATGCTTGAGGCACAAATTGTTTAACATTAACAGTGATAACACAGATTTTACTGATATAATGGATCATTTGAGGGCTGTATTGGTAATGTACTTACTCTATGTGGAGGCAGCTTTCCTGACTCCTGCAAAGATGGAGATTGGGGGTCTGTGGAATCTTGTCCCTTTCCCCAGCCCTGTGTGTCTCTAACAGCAATAATTATATTGGGATGTCCAGTTTCATCTTCAAAGCAGTGGGTGGCATTTTTCTAGTAAGAGTCAGCAGAGTCCTGTATAATTGAATCAGCAAAAGATGAAATGGTCTCTACAAGTTAGCTTCCCTTCCCATGGGTGGTACTGGCAGGAGATACCTAGATGTTGTGGGGCCTTGTGCCACCACTTTAGCACAAGAAGCAGTCAGATGTGGTGGGAGGCTCCTGGAACCTCTGGAGGGCTCTCTCTTGTGATGCCCCTTCACCAAGAGTAATGGGAGGGGCCAATCCTGGTGGGGCTCAGATGGGCAAATCCACATCCAGGCTCCTGACAGTCTGGCACCAGCACTGTTTCAGTGAGAGCCAAAGTCAGTTCTCGGGGCACTGTGGGAATCTTCCAGGTGTAGGTGGTGGACTGCCTCTACCACACCAAAGAACCTTCTTGGGGACTCAAGGCAGTTCAGAGTTATGTTGCTTGGCCTTCCTAATCCGTCACTTCTCCCTCTGGCTTTTGGCCACCAGCAGCTGTCCAAACCATGGAGGCCAGTCAACATGGTACTACATACACACATGTGGCCCAGACTGCAAGCCTCCCTATCTAATACAGATGGCACAGCTGCTGTTTTCAGGTAGGAGGGGAGTTCCTGGGGTGCAATGCAGAACAGATACATGCCACACTCTCCTCTCAGTCAGGAGCTTGCCCCAGTGACCATGAGCGTTTCTCTGCTTTTAAGAATTCATGACAGATGGAAAACATACAGATAGTAAGAATAATCACCCTACTCAAAATCAGTTCCCAAGCTGCTCTCCATTCTCCCAAGTGATGTGATTGTGTCCTGTGACTATGAGCACAGGACTACAGACCCACTCCTAGCACCTGTGAATTAAAGCACTGACCTGTTCAGAAGAAGCAGGCTGATCCCAGGCTGCCTGGTGGGACTCCAGCCAGCTACAGTTTGGGTGTGGTTCAGGGTGCAGGGGGGCAGGAAGCATACTGCTGTCTCTGGAGAAGTGGATGCTGCAGCACAAAACTGGCAGGTGCTGCCCTAGCCCACAGTCCAGGCAATGAAATCCAATCCCAGGGCACAGAAGACCATCCAAGTACTGGCCTGGCATCTAGGCAGTAGCAGTGTCAGGGTAAGCCTCAGAACATTAAGGGGGGGTGGGGGGGCTCTTGATTAGTTCTGAGCACTAGTGTCTAGGATTTAGAAGGATGTAAAAACTCCCCTGAGCTCCCCAGAGTATTGTAGAGGTCTGTGGGTGTGGGGAGCTCCTCTTTACTCGAACTGCGATGGTTCTAGGTAGGAACGTTGGGACCCATAAGTCTCCTACCTACCCTTCCCTATGTCCCAGTCAGGGGGGTGATCAGGGCATTCAGAATACTCATGCAAGGGGAGTCCATCCTCCAACTTCATCCCTGACGTATACTGTCACCTCACTGACACCTTGGCTCTTTCTCCCTGAATGATGAATTCAATATATGAGTTTTTGATAGTACCCTGGCTATTCTCTGGGGAAGCGGGACACACATGCTTCATCTAATAAACCATCTTGCCTTTCTACTTAATTTGGGATTTTTTGCATAGTTAGAACAAAATATGTTAGACATGCAAAAATGATATGCAATTCAAATTTGATTATCTTTTAAGTGTCTATTGTGTCCAGTGGACACATTTATTTACCATAACCATTTATTCATCTATTGTCTATGGGTGATCCTTCATTTTAAAAAGTAACTTATCTACTTAGAATAGCTTTTTATATCCTACTCTTGACTCACAAAGTAGAAATCTTAGATAGGATAGTGAAGTTTATTAAGTAAAATTTCTATACTACTCCCTGTCTTACCCACATGTGTGGGTCTATTTTCCCCTCTCCCAATAATCATTTATTCGGTAACCCCCACATCCCACCAGGGATGGTCTTACATAATACATATAAAGGCACAATAATGCTTCTCCTCCAAAGAAGTTCATGTCTCATTCCCAAGAACCTGTGAATATATTATACAGGCAACACATATCCTGGAGGACATTATGCTAAGTAAAGTAAGCCAGGTTAGTGAGCAAATGATGCATACCATTTGCCCAATTTGGAGTTCTATTTTTATTATTTACAACTGAAAAAAATATACCTTGGCTCCTGTAAATATTCCTGTAAGGAAAAAAAAATCTATTAAATTTTTTAACATCTATTAAATTTAATATCTATTAAATATTTCCAGTATTTTGCAACATGATTAAGCAGATGTATTAGTACGGATGCTACTGCCAACCCTACACATTGTACAAGTCCCATTTTCCTTCATGATGAGTTTTTTAGTAAGTGACCCTAGAGTGACCCTTAGGACTGAACAAAGGTGTCCGTATCAACCAATGCTTCAATTTACTAATGCTTAATAGTTTATTTATCCATTAAATACAAGTTTGACATTTTCCTTCCGGTTCACAAATGACTCATTGTGTACTTAGTCCACTTTGAGAACTATTGTTTTATAACAAAGTTCCATGGTATCCCTGAATTTAAAGTTAAAAATATATTTACCAGAATGTATATTTCACTAAACCTTTCCTTTAAGTAATTTAAAGATGTTCCTGGATGTTTTACATTGATATCCCCTAAGTGTATGCTAATTCATCACTGGAGCAAAGAGGGGCCCCTAATAAATGGAGTGTAAATATGTTTATATTCATTAGACCAATTTATATATATATATATATTTTTTTTTTTTTTGTAAGCACACTCCTCAGAACTAAATATTTCATTGCACAATTCAATAAAAAAAAAAAAGTCTTAAGATGACCATAATCCTCTCAGTCTGTTTATTTGTGTTATGACTGAGTTTTAGATCATTGTATGAATAGTACTCATCGCACTGGTGTTCACCGTAAAGACGATATTTGAAATGTTCATGATAGCTAGTGGTAGAAGCACCAGTAAGGAATAAAGTTTTCTGTATCCTTTTGTGCTAGCCTTGGTGAAAAGTATACCCTGTTTAGGAGTAACTTTCATTTTACCTCATCTTCCACATCTAGGAAAATTGAAGTTAACTGATTTTATCAAGACAAATGAATCCCCTCAAATAAAATGAGAATTTCCCTCATACTCTGTGACCTTTAAATTACCCACTTGGGCAGGATAAAATACAAAATGCAGAAGAGTCTTGTATCAATAGGTCACATTAATAATGATATTATTTCTGTATTGATTTCCTTACCCTTTATTCCGTAGTAAAATCTCTTTCAAGAGTTCATACCCGATAGGTAAGGATCCTTCATTTTTTTCACAGTGACTTCTCTGACATTAGAAATAGTATAGGAGCTGTTTTGGACATACCTATTCCAAATCTTAAAATCATGAACTGAAGGGACCACAGCTGCAAATAATACACTTGGGTTGTCAAGGCAGGGGACATAAAAATTTCTTCTCAGCACCAGCATCTTAACCAAGAGAAATAGTCACAAAGGATTCTGGGATTCCTATTCTAGAAGTGATTATTAAAATGCATCTTTGAAACACAATGCAAAAAGGATTTGTGATTTTTATCAGATTCTAATGTTATTATATTGTAATTGTTACCTGAGAGGGAAGGTTTCAAAAGGAAAAAAAATATCAATCCTAAATAAAGGCGTAAGCTACCTTAGGATTGGAAAACATTTTTTATAAAGGTCCAGGTAGTAAATATTTTAGGATTTGAGGCCCATAGATCTTTGTACCAAATACTGAGCTATGTTATTGCATCCTAAATACCCCACAGACAATACTTTATTGAACAGATGTGGCAGTATTCTAATAAAACTTCATTTTTAAAAATAGAAGAGGGATTGGATTTGGTTACAAGCTGTGGCTTACCTGTCCCTGAGCAATTCTAATGGAGATATTTCTGACTCTGTTTTGTGCAATTAGAAAACAGTCTTATGGGGAGGGAGATGCTGTCTTGGGCTAAAAAAACTTGAGCAATTTTTACTGACCTTAAAAACCCCCTTCTCTTTTTTCCTTAGTCTTACGAGATGAAAACTTACAAGATGAAAACTTAGCAGCCTGACTTCCAACAATTTTATTGAGAGAGATATATAATTTATATGAATAACTATATTAAAATGAAAGAAGTAAAATCTGCCATGAAAAAGATACAAAACATGAAGAAGAGGCAAGGGTGCACTAAGCAAGGGGTTAATTGTTTTGAGTCTATGCCCTATTTTGTCAAAGAAAGACAGAGGCTGTATAGTTTAATGCAGCTTGGTCCAATAGAAATAAAAAGCAGCAAGAGATAAGAACCCCAGATATAATTTAAAATTTCTACTAACTGCACTGAAAAGAAAAAAGGTGAAATTAATTTTCATAATGTATTTTTAATTAAATCAATGCAACCCAAATACAAAGGAACCTTCATAGTTGACTTCTTTCCTGCTTTACCTACCTCCTTAGGTTGACCTGATTTTCATAGACTGAGCATGGTCCACATGGACTCAATGTAAATTGCTTGTGTTGATCACCTGTGTAGGTTGAACAGTGTGTTATAGTCCCTTGCGTAGTCACTTTACAGAGGTCCTAATCTATTATCATTTCAACATGTGATCAAATAGATTTCTAATACTAACAAAGCCAATGTGCATTTTATACTTGTAGTTTATCTGAATTTGAACTAGGCACATTTCTATTTCTCAGAAACCATGTGTGAGTAGCTATCATGTTTTATGGTACAAGTTCAGTGGCTAAGAACATGCCTTTGGATTTAGATGGCCCTCAGTTTGAATCCCTGATTTTACTTCTTATTTAGCATATCCACGTCTCATTTCTCTGATATATAAAATGTAGATAAAAATTTACATGTTTGTAAAATTGCTTAGCATGGTGTCTGGGACATTTAAAGTATGCTCAGATGGAATCTGATACTACTAATAAGTCATTTTTTCTTCAATCTTACATGTTAGCTCTCTGTCTACATATAATATTGGCTCATGACAATTATAAACATAACATATGTGTATATAAATACTGTTACCAAACCAGAAGCATTCAAAGATTTTAGAGATGTTTATGTAATGTAAAATTTCTCTATGGCTGCTTAATACAGATAACTTTTATAACAAACAGTACAACAGTCAATGATAGCAAATTTCAGATAAAATTATTTGTTCTAAATGCTACCATGGTTCAATACAAATTCTTCCTTACCCTTTTTAGTCTTCTAAAAATAAGCTAAATATTAAATCATGGTATCCTTTGTAATTATCTACTGAAAAACACCTGATTGAAAATATAAAATACCATTGCTTTTAATCTTAATTTCAAATAAAGTGTCATTTTGACCTTCTTCAGGAGACTCATCTCCCTAAAAGATAACTGGAGCTCCTGTGAAAAGCAAATATCAGGATTCCCTAAGTCTTAAAAATTATATTTTGTGAGATATAGTTAATTTATGTGGGTACTTTATGTATCTTTATATATTATATATTTTCATTTGGGGCACTGAATTTCTTGCCTTTGTCTAATAATAGAATACCTGGACGTACATTTTGAACTGTTGGACTTTGCATTAACCACAGTGAGTATTGTAGTTATCACTCTGTTAAACAATCTCCCCTACCACATGGAATTGTATTAGGTGAATATAAAATATAAAAACAAACAAAAAAATTACATTTAAAAGGCCATACAGAACTTACATGGTTTAATATTCAGAAATGGAAATCTGCAGAGGGAAAACTCAAAGGATGAAACTTAAGAAAAAGAAAAGATTAAAAGGAGTAAAGAATGAAGTGGAGAAAATACAAAAAAAGAAAGAAAGTTTATTCAAACCCCAAGTCTTGTTATATAGAGATGACTCTAAGCACACAGTCTCTATTGCATTCAATATTTTAACAAAAATAGAGACAGCAGGACTCTGCAGCTTTGCTGTGGGGGACATTGATGAGGTACATCAAAAACACCAGGAACTATGCTGCAGAATAAATTCAAGTAACTTTGTCCTGAATTGTCTGATCCCAAATCACCAGCATATCTGCAGCATGTGAGGAAACACTGGGTTAGTTGGGCCAATCTTACGACGCCAGAATTCCATCCTTAGTGTGTTTTTACCTTTCATTTTTTTCCCAGAAGAGACAGCTCTGACATAGAATGCAAGATTTATAATCAAGTACTTCACCAACATGACATTATGGATTGTATCTGTAAAACCAATTGACATGCCTTGGTCTGCTGGATTATATATATTAATGTGTTTAAGACTTAGAGTACACCACAGACATCAGTCTGGGACTACTATGATTCTCTACATTAAAAAAAAAAAAAAAAAAAAAAAAAAAAGTTTTTTTTTTCTTTTTTGAGCCATATAAAAAAATGTAATAAATAAAAA
>CAUYPK010109278.1:0-16217 GCA_963574355.1 Loris lydekkerianus
TAAAGATCCCATTTCTAAACAGATGGCTGAGATGTAAGAAATCAAATTCAGAATTTGGACTTCAAACAAGATTAATAGAATAGAGGATAAGTTGGAATTAGAAATTCAAGGAGCATTGCAAACATTGTCTCAAGAATTCAATGAATTCAAAGACAAAATCACCAAAGATTTTGACACATTTAGACAAGAATTTGAAGCCCTCAAAGATATGAAAAATATAGTAGAATCCCTCAGTAACAGAGTGGAGCAAGCAGAAGAAAGGGTTTCTGACATTAAAGACAAAGCTTTTGAATTCTCCCAAACTCTCAAAGAGAAAGAGAAATTGGGAGCAAAAATGGATCATTCTCTCAGAGAGCTCAGCGATAATTAAAAGAAAACTAATATTCAACTCATAGGAATCTCTGAAGGTGACAAAGTGGCTTTTCAACCTACAGAAGATATTCTTCATGAGATTATGAGAGAGAACATTCCAGACATGCCAAGAGATTCTGAAATTCAGATAGCAGACAGTTTCAGAACCCCAGCATGACTCAACCCAAGTAAGACATCCCCCAGGCACATCATAATTAACTTCGCTATAGTTAATATGAAGGAAAAAATCTAAAAGCAGCCAGATGTAAGAAAACCATAACCTACAAGGGGAAAAATATTAGAATGACTGAAGTTCTCTCTGCTGAAACCTTTCAAGATAGAAGAGGATGGTCATCTACTTTTAATCTTGTAAAACAAAATACCTTTCAACCCAGGATTCTGTATCCAACTAAACTGAGTTTCATTTATGACAGAGAAATTAAATAATTTAATAACATTCATATGTTGAAGAAATTTGCCATAACTAAACCAGGTCTCCAGGACATTTTCAGACCTATCCTCCATAATGACCAGTGCAATCCTCCACCACCAAAGTAAACTAACTCAAAAATTTTTATCGAATTCCAACTTTCATAGTGGCAAAAGGATTAAAAATGTCCACTGGGTTTACAATTATCTTGATACCCAAAATTCTACCAGGTTTAACAATATTCTCCAGTAATGTGAAAGGCTTAAATTGTCCTCTAAAGAGACATAGGTTGGGTGACTGGATACAAAGACTCAGGCCAGATTTCTGCTGTATACAAGAATCTCATCTTACCTTAAAAGATAAATATAGACTCAGGGTGTAGGGATGGTCATGTGTATTCCGGGCAAATGGAAATCTGAAAAATGCAGGTGTTGCAATTCTATTTGTAGATACAATAGGCTTCAAACCAACAAAAGTAAGGAAGGGTAAGGAAGGTGACTTCATATTTGTTAAGGGTAATAATATGATGAGATTTCAATTATTAATATTTATGTACCCTACCAGAATACACCACAATTTATAAGAGAAATTCTACCAGACATGAACAACTTAATTTCCTCCAGCTCCAAAAAATTTGAAGATTTTAACACTCCTTCCACAGTGTTAGATAGATCTTCCAATAAGAAACTGAGCAAAGAACTTTTAGATTTAAACTTAACCATTCAACATTTGGATTTAACAGACATGTACAGAACATTTCATCCTAACAAAACTTAATACACATTTTCTCATCAGCCCACATAACATACCCCAAAATCGATTACATCTTAGGTCACAATTCTTACTCAGCAAATTTAATTAATGGAAATTACTCCTTTCATCTTCTCAGACCACCATGTAATAAAAGTTGAACTCAGTAACAACAGGAGTCTGCACACTCATACAAAAACATGGAAGCTAAATAACCTTATGCTGAATGATAGCTGGTTCAGAGGTAAGACTAAGACAGAAATATGAATTTTTTGGAACAAAACAATGATGAAGACAAGAAATATCATAACCTCTGTGATACCCCAAAGGCAGCTGTAGGAGGGAAATTTATAGTACTGCAAGCCTTCCTCAAGGGAACGGAAAGAGAGGACATAAACAACTTAATGGGACATCTCAAGCAACTGGAAAAGGAAGAACATTTCAATTCCAAACCCAGAAGAAGAAAAGAACCAAAATTACAGCAGAACTAAATGAAATTGAAAACAAAGGGATTACATAACAGATCAATAAATCAAAAATTTGGTTTTTTAAAAGGTCAGTAAAATAGATAAACCTTTGCCTAACCTAACCAGGAAAAAAAGAGTAAAATCTCTAATCTCATCAATCAGAAATGACAAAGACGAAATAACAACAGATGCCTCAGAAAATCAAAAAATCTTTAATGAATATTGTAAGAAACTTTATTCTCAGAAATATGAAAATCTGAAGGAAATTGATCAATACTTGGAAGAACGCCACCTTCAAAAACTTAGCCAGAATCAAGTGGAAATGTTGAACAGGCCAATTTCAAGTTCTGAAATAGCATCAACTATACAAAATCTTTCTAAAAAGAGAAGCCCAGGACCAGATGACTTCACATCAGAATTCTACCAAACCTTTAAAGAGGAACTAGTACCTATATTACTCAACCTTTTCCAAAATATAGAAAAAGAAGGAATACTACCCAACACATTCTATGAAGCAAACATCACCTTGGTCCCCAAACCAGGAAAAGACTCAACAAGAAAAGAAAATTATAGACCAATATCATTAATGAATATAAATGCAAAAATATTCAACAAGATTCTAACAAACAGAATCCAGCAACACATCAAACAAATTATACACCATGACCAATTGGGTTTTATCCCAGGGTCTCAAAGCTGTTTCAATATACGTAAATCTATAAATATAATTCAGCACATAAACATATTAAAAAACAAAGACCATATGATTCTTTCAATTGATGCAGAAAAATCTTTTGATAATATCCAGCATTCCTTCATCATCAGAACACTTAAGAAAATTGGTATAGAAGGGACATTTCTTAAACTGATAGAGGCCATCTACAGCAAACCCACAGCTAATATTATATTGAATGGAGCTAAATTGAAATCATTTCCACTCAGATCAGGAACCAGGCAAGGTTGCCTGTTGTCTTCACTGCTTTTAACAATGTAATGGAAGTTTTAGCCATCACAGTTACGAAAGAAAAGGCGACCAAGTGTATCCATATAGAGTTGGAAGAGATCAAACTTTTACTCTTCACAGATGATATGATTGTATATCTGGACAACACCAGAGATTCTACTACAAAACTCTTATAAGTGATCAGGGAATACAGCAGCATCTCAGGTTACAAAATCAACACTCATAAATCAGTACCCTTTATTTATACCAACAACAGTCAAGCTGAAAAAAAAAAAAAAAAAAGTCAAGGTCTCTATTCCATTCACAGTAGTGCCAAAGATGAATTATTTGGGAATTTATCTAACAAAGGACATGAAAGATCTCTATAAAGAGAAGTATGAAACTCTAAGAAAGGAAATAGCTGAAGATGTTAACAAATGGAAAAACATACCATGCTCATGGCTGGGAAGAATCAACATTGTAAAAATGTCCATACTACCCAAAGCAATATACAATTTTAATTTTAATTGCAATCTCAGTCCTTGAGATTCTAGTGTGAGGCCACTTCTGGTGCACCTGATAATCAGGGCAACCACTCCTGAGGACATTTGACTGACACACACTTGCCTGGGTAAGCCACTGCATACCCAAGGGACATGGTTTGAAAAAGTCAAGGAGTGTCTATTAAGTGGGCTGAGGATCTTTTCAGGCTCCCAACCCTGCAGGGAATGAGGGTAAAGAAGTCAGGAAGATGGTCTCCTTGATAAGACCAGCATTGTGATTAGCATCACATCTCCTACCCCAAAAGCTGACTTGTTGCCCAGGCAATATACGAAAAGGTAGGTAGATAGATAGCTAGTTTTGTTATCCTTTTTAAAACATTTTTCAATGATTTTCTTCCTAGATTTTTCCTTTCCATATTTTTTACTTCTTTATTCTCTTGTAATTGTAATTTGTCATTGTTTTCTCCTTTAATAATAGACTTCATATTTGCTAGTTTTTCTGCCTGTGTTATTATTCCCCAGAATTTATCCCTTAAGGTTTTTTTTTCCTGTTTTATTTTGATTTGTGGTATTTTTTTTTTCTTCTCATTTCCTGGAGGTAGGGTCTGGTGTCTGCTCAGGCTGGCAAAGATCTCTAGACCTTGAGGGACCCACCCTCACCAACAAGGCCCTCAGAGGTTTAGATTTGGTGATGTGTGTCAAAGTACTCAACTGTACACCACTAATATACCTCTCTCTCTCTCTTTATGTTCCTCCCTTCTTTTTTTCAATATTCCCTTTTACTCCTGCTCCCCTCTTCTTTTTCTTTTCACTTCAGTTATCTTTATCGCTTCTTGCTCTCCACTTTACTCTTCCCTTTAGTCCATTACCAAAAAGACACTTCAGCATCTTATGTCAGAGACATGGTAACTTAAAAAGCAGGAGGAAGTGAAAGGAAAGAGTAGAGCAAAGAAACAGACAAAAAGAAAATGCTCGTGAAGAATCAACAGCAGAGGGCAGTGCCTGTGGATCAGAGGGTAGGGCACCAGGACCATGTACCGAGGGTGGTGGGTTCAAACCCAGCCCCAGCCAAACTTCAACTAAGAAATGGCCAGGCCTTGTGGTGGACACCTATAGTCCCAGCTTCTTGGGAGGCTGAGGCAAGAGAATCGCCCAAGTTCAGGAGTTGGAGGTTGCTGTGAGCTGTGTGACGCCATGGCATTCTACCAAGGGCAATAAAGTGAAACTCTGTCTCTACAAGAAAAAATAAAAAAAGAATAAACAGCATCTTGGTAACATGATGAACCAGAGCAGAGGAAACCCCCCACAAGGGATTATGATGTACCTACCACAGAGGAGTCCACCTACAAAGAAATGTTAGACATGACAGAAAGGGAATTTGAAATATGGATGGTAAAAGTAACAAAGTAAATTCCTGAGAAAGTTTGAAATTACCAAAAGGAAATCCAAAAACATGTTTAAATAAGAGATGAATGATATGAAGAATAAAGAAAGGATATAGTGGAGCTGAAAGATTTGAAGCAGTCATTTAGGGAACTTAGAGATTCAGTAGAAACTATCAATAGCAGATTAGACCATGCCGAGGAAAGAACCTCAGAGCTAGAGGATAAAGCTCTTGAGCTAACACAGGCAGTTTAAGAGGCAGAAAAAGAGAGAAAGCAGAACAGTCACTGACAGAATTATGGGACTTCATGAAGTGTTCAAACATACGAGTTATAGTTGTAGGTATCCTAGAAGGGGAAGAAGAATGTCCCAGAGGAATGGAGGCCCTACTAGAGGACATCATGAATGAAAATTTCCCAAGCATCACCAAAGATTCTGGCACACTACCTTCAGAGGGATATCATATTCCAGGTGGTCTCAACTCAAATAGACCTTCTCCAAGACACATTGTCATGAACCTTTCCAAAGTCAAGACAAAAGAGAAGATTTTGCAAGCAGCCCAGAGTAAGCACCAATTCCAGTATAGGAGCAACTGCATTAAGGTGACTGTGGGCTGCTCAAATGAACTTTTTAACCCAGAAGAGAGTGGTCATCTACCTTTAACCTACTTAAACAAAACAATTTTCAGCCCAGAATTCAATATCCTGCTAAGCTAAGCTTTAAAATTGATAGATAAATCAAATCATTTACTGATATGCAAACACTGAGGAAGTTTGCCAGAAGAAGACCAGCTCTACAGGAAATGCTTAGACCTATTTCCAAAACTGACCATCACTATGGTCAGGTATCCTACAAGGGGAAGTCCATTTGAGCAGTCCACAGTTTGAACACTTCACATCACAATGGACCACCAAAAAACTAAACACCCATAAAATAAAGGACCTTGCACTATGATGCAAAAGATAGAACTAAGCAATGGACTTTCACAAAATAAGATGAATAGAACTCCATGACACTTATCAATCTATCAATAAATGTTAATGGCTTGAATTCCTCACTGAAGAGACATAGTCTGGCTGATTGGGTAAAAAAGCACAAGCCATCAATTTGCTGCATACAGGAAACATACATAGCCTCAAGGACAAAGCAAAACTCAGAGTTAAGGCATAGAAAACAATTTTTCAGGCAAATAGAAATCAGAAGAAAGGAGGGATTTTAATCTTATTTTAAAATACATGTAGAAATAAATCAACTAATGCCAAAAAAGACAAATATGGACACTTCATATTGGTCAAGGGAATAATAAAACTAGAAAATATTTCAATTCTAAATATTTATGCACCCAACTTAAATGCTCCCAGATTTTTGAAACAGACCTTAATTAGTCTGAGCAATATGAAATCCTATGACACCAGAATAGCAGGGGTCTTTCACACTCCTTTTACAGAGCTAGACAGATCCTCTAAATAGAAACTAAACAAAAATACAAAGGCACTTAAACATGACCCAGAACAACTGTGCTTAATAGACATATATAGAACACTGCATCTCAAAGCTAAAGAGTATACCTTCTTCTCATCGGCCCATGGAAGATTCTCAAAAATAGATAATATCCTAGGACACAAACCAAACCTCAAAAAAATTAAAAGAATTGAAATTATATCTTGTATCTTCTCAGACCACAAGGCAATAAAGGTGGAACGCAACTCCAACAAAAATTGTCATCCAAAAGGCATGTAAATCAAATAACCTTATGCTGAATGACAGTTCAATCATGGAAGAGATGAAAAAGGAAATCATTAACTTTCTTGAGCATAACAACAATGAAGACATAAGCTACCAAAACTTGTGGGACACAAACAATCATTTGAAAAAATGCTCATCATCTCTGATTGGCAGAAAAATGCAAATTAAAACCATCCTGAGATATCACCTAAATACCGTGAGAATAGTCCACATCACAAAGTCTTAAAGCTGTGAATACTGGCTTGGATGTGAAGAGAAGGGAACACTTTTACAGTGGACTGCAGGCTAATACCACCTTTTTAGAAGGAACTATGGAGAATCCCCAAATAATTCAAATTAGACCTTCATGTTAGCCTGCAATCCCATTAGTAGGCATCTATCCCCAAAGAGAAAACATAATTTTATCATGAGGACATTTTCACTAGACTGTTTATTGCAGCTCAGTTTACAATCACCAAAATGTGGAAACAACCTAAATGCCCACCAACCCAGGAATGAATTAACAAGCTGTGGTATATGTATACCATGGAATACTATTCAGTCATTAGAAAAGATGGAGACTTTAAATCTTTTGTATTAATCCGGATGGAAATTTCTTTGTAAAACATTGCAAGAATGAAGAAGCAAGAATTCAATGTACTCAATTCTAATATGAAGGCAGTAGATGATCTAATACAAAGTGGGTGGTAGGGGAATCAGAGAGTGAGGAGAGGAGAAAGGGATGAGGGGCCATGGTGTATGGCATACCTCTTAGGGAGGACTCAATTATAAGAGGAACTTTATGTAAGAAATACAATAAGTGTAACCTAAATCTTTGTACCCTCAATGAATCCCAAACACTACAAAAAGAAAACAGAAAAAGAAAGAAAGAAAGAAATATTCAGTGAATAAACAAATAAGGTGACTAAAAATACCAGTGTCTGGCCACTAGTCCTTTGTATAACAATGCCAAATAAAAAAAATTTTTCATTAATAATTATATCTTCTGTTTGTATTATCTGTTTCTTTACAAGTAGGCTCAGTCTTCGGTGGAAGATTTTTGTCATTGCCCAACCATTCCTCACCAAAGTCTCCCATACTTTGAGGTCTCTGTTCCACTTCTCTTCCATCACCACAATGACCAGTGCCACTGTTATCATTATGTGCATACACTCACATACACGGATTATGAAAGCAACCTCCACCTGTCCTTAAATATGTACATACTGCTTTCAGGAACCCTAATATTTTCTTAGCAAAGTTGAGGAACATGTGGGTCTTGGTAAATGGCCATAGTCTCCAAATCTTAATGCTATGAGGCCATATAATGATCACAAGCTTCTGTCCCCACCCCCATGTTGTAAAAAGAACTACTTCTGGTGCTGTGTTGTGGGCACAGAGACAAATCATTCTGTTTGCTGTGGTAGAATTGTGAAGTAACCAAAATATTCATTTTTTTCTCTTCCCTTTACCCCCACTAACCTTGCAGCTTGTTGTGGTGATGAAGTTATTCGTTATTTAGATCACCTTTTGGCGCACACTGTTCCCCATCCTAAACTAGTCCCTACCTCACAGAAGGGAGGGCTAGATCGCGTCCAAGCTTCTGTGCAAACAACCTGTAACTTAATGTCCTTGGTGACCAAGGCCAAGGAGCTGCCTGTACAGAGTGAGTAATCCCATGACTCACTAGAGTGGGGCACAGGATGCTATGAAGCCTAGGATGGGGGTGGGGCATTGATTATATTGTAAGCAGACTTTGTTTTGTTCACTGCTTTATCCCCAGCTTTCAGTGTCTAGAACATATTGGACACTCATATATTTGTAAAATTAATGAATTATGTATAGTTTTCCTGTAGATATAGTCTGGTTTAATCAGTAACAGAATAAGAAGCAGCAGAACAAGACACATGAAGCATATTTCATTTTAACTTGTAGTTAAAAATGGTAGAAGGGGCTTTTCCTTTGGAAAATTACTAAATTCTAAATAAGTAATTTTATTAAAGATCATGCTTTGCAGAACTTTTGACAAGATAGCCATGCAATGGAGAAGGGAAATAGTGTCCCTTGAGTAAACTACATTTTGTTCCCTTAGGCCAGTTCTAGTCATGTAGACTTGTGTTTATCAAATACAGTATTTGTTATTCACAGCTTTGCCATTCTCCTCATGACAACTACCCTCCTTCAGTTGTATTCAGAGTGGAGGATGTCTTCTACCACACATTTCCATGAGTAGTCATGATTCTTAAGAGTGTTCAATGACCCTGTTGTAGTTGCATATGAAGGGAAAGAATGGCTACTTTGCCATACAGACCGAAATGACCTGAATGTTAACATTTTACAGATACTGAGAATGATTGAGATACATTACTGAGAATGATTGAGAAACATGTTCTTGTTGTCTAAAACTTTATTGACAATTACTAAGCGAAGATATTAAACATGAACACCAAGAGTCATTTAAGATTATAATAGGGGAAATCTTTGCACCCTTAGGGTATGCTCCCTTAAGAAGAGCTTATATGAAAAGATGAACTTTATTAAGTTATACTTCTCAATTGTGAATCAGGATAATTGAGCTTAATTCCCAGCTTTGCTACTTACTTGTGTGAACAGTTCTTTTAGCTTTAGGTCTCTTTCTGTGTCTATAAAATGGTGAATGTGATGAGAGTCTCTGCTTAAAGGTTGTGATAAGTATCGCAATAATGGACTGTAAGTAAAAAGTCTTAGGAATACCTCAAAGTAGGCCAGCTACTACATTTTTTGATTCCCTAGATAACAGCATCCATTCATTTATTTGCAGATAAATCCAACCACTGACAGCCAGATATTCTCCTAGGAAAGTTAAAACATAACTGGGTTCTTTCTTTTATATGTGCTTGTCTATCAGAATATCAGTGATAACACCATTGTGGTATTGATTACATTAGTGCCCTCACTATCTTATATCTCCAGCCAATGCTACTATTCTAGAAATTCAAAATATATTTATTAGTTGCATATCTTTAAATTATCTAATATTCACATGTCTTTTCTTCAATTTTACCAGGAAAGAAGAAATTTCTCATTCTTTTGTTTGTTTGTTTTTTTTCTTTTGACACAGTCTCACTATGTTGCCCTTGGTAGAGCGCCATAGCATCACAGCTCACAGCAACCTCAAACTCTTGGGCTTCAGTGATTCTCTTGCCTCAGCCTCCCAAGTAGCTGGGACTACAGGCGCCTGCCACAATGACTGGCTATTTTTTGTTGCAGTTGTCATTGTTTAGCTAACCCAGGCCAAGATTGAACACGCCACCCTTGGTGTATGTGGCTATTGCCGTTAGCACTGTGTTATGAGTGCCAAGCTTCTCATTCTTGTTCTATAAAACTGACTCCTATGTGACCTCATTGTTAGGATCAACTGCGTTTTTATTATTCTCTTAATTATATAACCTTTCCAAAAAATGTCAACTTCTTGCAGATGTTCACATGTATATTCCTATGAAGTTATTACAGGGTTCCCGGCCTTCATTCAACTTACTTGACTCACCTCATCCCCAACAGGAGGACCAGGTAAATTTGCACATGAAGTATTTCCATCAGATTTTTGCAAAACTGCCATCTTTATCAAAAATAATGGAACTAGCCATTATGGTACCTGTTAGTAACTGATGGTAGGCAAAATGCTATTCTGGTGAAGATATATATCTTTTCAGTTCACTTTTAAAATGAGCACATTTTTCTAGTCAAACTTAAAGAAAATTAGACTGCCATATCATATGGCTTGAAGGTTTTATTATTTCTGCTTCTCTTTTCATCAACATCTAGAGAATTCTTATGAAAATGTTTATACATAAAAAGGTAACTCATTCTATGTTATGATTTAAGTTAAGCACTTGTTGACCTAATTTCTTTTCATTTCTCAAACTAAAGATTCCCTCTGTTCATGTGGAAATACATCTGCCCAGAGACCAGTCTGGGGAGGTAGACTTCAAAGCACTGGTTTTGCAGTTGAAGGAGACCTCAAGCTTACAGGAACAAGCTGATATACTGTACATACTGTATACTATCAAGTAAGTGATGGATATTATCTAGTTTAATTCACATAGAGAGGAAGTATAGCATAGTAATAAAGTACAGATTTGTTGTTTCACTATTCTGGATTTGAATACAGTTTAGCAATCTACTCATTGTGTGACTTCAAAACTCCAATTGTCAAAATGTGAATTATACCTACCTCATAGAATTACTGTAAAGATTAAACACTGTATAAAATCTAGAAATTTTATAATACAGTGCCTGGCACATATTAGATGATCAATAACTGATAAATATTATTATCATTATTATGGTTATTATAAAGCCTCCATTATTTGGTAAAATCTACAGATAAAATTCTTAACTCAAAAGACAGGAGAATATAGAGGCTTATATGAAAAATAAACTAACATTTTTTGAGTGCTTTCTGTGTGTTTGGTACCCTGCTATGTACTTTGTATGTAGGTACCTCAAATTCAGTATGTCTAAATTGAACTGTCTAAATTAAACTCTTCTTTTCTGTCTCTCATACCTCCACACAAAAATAATCAGTTCTTCCTCCTTTTAAATGTTCTGGTCCCCAAGAAGAGGCAATGTGGACTCCCTTCCCCTAACTTTGGTATAGATGTTGAGACTGATGTTGTCAAACACATACCAAGATATGGAATGTTTATTTCCCACATAATGAGGCTTTCTAGGAAGAGCAGAGAAAGTTATTAAGTTGTTCCTCAAAAAGCTTGAAAGGGTATAAATAAGAGACTGAATTTAAGATTTTATCACGATTAGGGGGTGAGAGTTCTGACTGGCACTAAAGGAATGCACACTTGGACTGTCTTATCACTTTCCCAGACGTAGAGACAAATGTAAACTGGAGTGGTTGGTGGAACTGGAAAGCTGTCAACAGTCAAACCTCAGAAAGGGAGTCAGACTCTATTAAGCTCTTTATCTCCATTATTGTAACCAATACCTACCTAATCACCAAGCTACCACTTGAATCCAGTTAATCACCAAGTCTTGCCAGTTTTACTTCTAAATACTTTTTCATCTCTAGTATCATTACCTTTATTTAGGCATTTGTCTTGTACCAGGATTGTTGTTAAAACTTTCTAATAGTCTTTCTACTTCCATCTTTTTCTCCTCAAGCCCATAATATACATAGGAGGGAGGGTAACTTTTCTTTTTACTTTTTATGATAGAAATGTTCAAACTTAAACAAAAGTGGAGAGACTAGTGTAATAAATGCTTATGAAACCATCACCCAGCCTGAACAATTATTAACGCACAGCTAATCTTGTTACATCTATATTTCCACTCTCTCTTCTTCCATATTATTTTGAAAAAACTATCAGATATTTTTTCATTTTATTCCTAAATATTTCAGTATTATCTCTAAAAGATAAGGAATCTCTTAAAACATAACTGCAATAGGACTTCTGGTTCTAGACAAGATAAAGTAGATGTATTTCTTAATAGATGCTAAGTAAAGTCTTTTAAGTCTCTGAAAGGTGGAGAGAAGAAGGCAGGCCAGCTAAGGTTTTGAGGACTAACACAGTGATGAGGTTGCTGGGTTTTCGTTTTGCCTAAAATGTCCTATACTGAGTCCTTGAGAAGCAGCAACCTGAAAATGCCAATGTGCACAGACAACAAAAGTCCCAAGGAATAAAACCTAGGAAGGGAGAAGCCTAGCAAGACAGATCATTTTAACCCAATAACCATTCTACTTGAGCCAAACACCATGGAAAAAAACTGTGCACCACCACCCCCTTTCCCAAGCAACAAAGGCTCTCCAAAAAGTCCCAACTTTCACTCTTGCCCAGCTTCAACAAGGCAGGCATTTCTCCACCTTCCCCACTATCACAGTGTGTTGGTGAAGACCAAGTAGGGATCTGGAACTTTCATCCCCCCTAGGTTTAACAAGGCTCCCTTCCTGTAGTATCAGTGAAGATTACATGGGGATCCTCAACTTCTATCCCTTTCCCTCTCCACTAAAAGGTATGAGAGAAGGCCTAGTTGAGTCAGGATTTTCACCCCCCCCCTCAGTGGTAACAGAGCCTCAGTGGATGCCATATGGGAACTGTTACAACACAACTGTCCCTCCCATTTAGAGTAGTGTCAGGGAAGGTATAATGAGGAGCCTGAATTTCTACTCCCACCCAGTAGATAAAGTAGTAATAAAGAACTCCTTCCTCCACATATCAAGGAAGGCTCAGTATAGAAAATGGAATTCATCCCCACCATGCAGCAATCAAGCAGAATCCCTTTTACCCTAGTATGTAGGGTCAGAAAAATTATGCTAAAACAGAAAAGTTAAATAAGATCCAGATTCTTATAGCAAACTAATCCAAATTTTCAGGATACCATTGAAAATCACTTGTCATACCACAAACCAGGACGATCTCAACTTGAATGTGAAAAAAAAACAATCAACATATGCCAGTGATGAGAAAATGCACATGTTGTAATTATCTAACAAGACTTTTAAAGGAACCATTATAAAAATTCTTCAAAAAATTATGTACACCTTGGAAACAAATGAAAAATTAGAAAGTCTCACCAAAGAAATAGAAACTGTAAAGAAGAACCAAATGGGAATTTTTTTTCTTTTTTTTTTCTTTTTAGTAAGAGTCTCACTATGCTCCCCTATGTTCTCAGGACAGAACTGTACTGTCACAGCTCACAGCAACCTCAAACTCCTGGGCTTTAGCGATTCTCTTGCCTCACCTTCCCAAGTAGCTGGAACTATAGGCACCTGCCACAATGCTCGGCTATTTTTTGGTAGTGGTTGTCATTGTTGTTTGGCAGGCCCAGGCTGGATTCAAAACCTCTACCTCTGATGTATGTGGCTAGCAACCTAATCACTGAGCTACAAGTGCTGAGCCCAAATGGGAATTTTTTAAATGAAAAATACAGTAACTGAAATGAAACAGCAAAATATAGAGGACAGAGGATTAAAGCAGTGAAGTCAAATCTATCAAGTATTGAATACAAATGTCTTAACACTGTGATTAAGTAAATGAGGTGAAAGCTATGTTAATTAGTAGGATGTAAGCACTCCAATTTGTACAAATAATCAGCACATTAAATACCACAAAGGCATAAATGCATTTATGATCTATGTATATAGATCATATACATAGTATATATGACTTAATAAAAAAATTAAAAAGGCAGAAAAAAATAAAATAAAGCAGTGAACTTGAACATAGAACACTAGAAATTACCAAATCTTAGCAACGAAGAGAAATAGGCTAAAAAAAAAAAAAAAAATTAATAGAGACTCAAGGACATGTAGGAATATAAAATATAACCAAAGCACTATTACCCTATCTTTAAGTTTTTTTTAATTATCCCTTTATATTATTAAATATCTAGTTAGTGTTCAAATTTCCCTATCCATGTCATATATTTATTTTTGCAGTTATTTTGTTTAATACAGAATGCAATAAAAATGCTCACACTGTTCTTGGTGATTATATATTTTAAGTGCTTTTTAATAACTAGATTCTCCTTCTTTTTTTTTTTTCACCAGTTTATTCATTGAAAAACTGAGTTTTTTGTGCTGTGGAGTTCTCTATATCCTATATTTTGCAAATTATATCCTCATGATGTTATTTAACATGTACTTTTCCCCTTTTATTACTTGTAATACAAAGGCACTAATAACTACAGGCTTGATATATCCAGGTTCAATTTTTTTATTTTTTGGCAATACAACTTCATAGGTGTTGCTCTGTACAAAAATGGTGAACTAATAACCTTTTTGAATGACTTGGGTGGAACTGGAGACCATTCTTCTAAGTGAAGTATTGCAAGGACAGAAAAACAAAAACCCATGTATATTCACTATCAAATTGGAACTAATTGGTCAATACCCATGTGCATGTATGGTAGTAAAACTCAAAGAAAACCAAGTGGGGGTGGGGGAGAATTCACCCCTAATGGGTAAAATGCATGCTATCTGGGTGATTGGCCTAACTGTAATTTTGACTCAAACTGCAAAAAAATCAGTTCATGTATCCAAAACATTTGTACTCCCATGATATTCTAAAATTTAAAAAAACTAAATAAAAATAAAACTTTCAGAAAAAGTAAATAAAATTGTTCAATTTGTTTCCCTTGAACATATTAAAAAGTTCAAGGTCCTTAATATGGCATATAAGAAGCTCCATGACAAAGTTCCCACCTACCCTCCAGACTCCTCTTTCACCATTTTATATACTAAAATTGATATTCCAGAAATGCTAAAATGCTGGCAATTTTCCACAAACATTATGCTATTTCTCATTTATGTGCTTTTGTTCAAGTTATTATCTCTGCATAGAACTCTCTTCCTATACTCCTTATTACCAGGCCAAGTTGTACCCATCCAATAAGACTCAGCTCATAACATATCCTCCATTAAAGTAACTTGTGAAATCTTTCCAACCTCTATCCCCTACTCCTTATGTATCTCTCTATGAAGTACTGTATAAACTGCTAATAACTATATTTCCATGTTATTTTTGTGTATATCTCACTGCACTATGCTAAATTATTCAAGATCAATGAGTGTCTAATTTTGCTTTATAGCTTCAGATCATAACCCACTGCTTGCCTTATACTGTGACCAATATAGGTTGGTCAAATGAATGAACTATTTTATTTAATCCTTAGAATTTTTCTATAAGGTAGTTGGTACCTACATTTTTTAAAGATGGGAAAACCAGCCTAGAGAGGTTATACAACTTCCTTAGGTTCACACAACTAGGAAAACATACAAGATTAAAAACATTGATCAGTCTACTCTAGAGCCCACACTATTTCCATCAAACTATGATGTTTAATGAGTAAGTGAAAACTGCATGGGTCTTCCTGTTAGCTAAAAAGCCCTTCACCACCAAAGCAAAATGGTACAATCCAACTGTTTTAAAAAATAACCCAAACTTATTTTTAGCCATTTAAGGTCTCCATGCTTGTATATTCCTTAAAACTCGATCCCATATCTACTAGCAATAGATAGGACCTGGTCCATGAGTACCACAAACCAATGCTACCCTTCAAAGATCATTGACCCAGACAGTCCTTGTAATCCTGCTGAGGTATATCACCTAGACATGAAAACTCCCTCCACCTTTTCTTTCTTTCTTTCTTTTTCTTTCTTTTCCTTTTTTTTTTTTTTTTTCTAGAAAGAATCTTACTATGTCACACTCGGTAGAGTGCTGTGGTGTCACAGCTCACAGCAACCTCAAGCTCTCAGGCTCAAGTGATTCTCTTGCCTCAGCCTCCCAAATAGCTGGGACTACAAGCACCCACCACAATACCCAGCTATATTTTTTTGTTGCAGTTGTCATTGTTTAGCTGGCCCAGGCTGGGTTTGAACCCAACAGCCTAGGTGTATGTGTCTGCTTCCCTACAACGTGAGCTCTCCCTCCACCTTTTCCTCTTCCTCAGGGAACTCCTTCCTCTTTTTCACTTCTGTATGGTCATTGTTACTCAAGAGAGAATAGACGCAGGGGTGGCGAACAAGGTAACAAAAAACACCTGACTGAGCATGTTATATTATGTGTTTAATATATTATTGTTAAAATTATATGCTTTTGTGTAAGTGTTTGTCTGTTTTGGCAGGTCACTGCGTGGTGTGGCTCTCTGACTCTCACAGTTTAAAATTTTGG
>CAUYPK010109279.1:0-11720 GCA_963574355.1 Loris lydekkerianus
CATATTCTTCTTAGCAAAGTATCTCAGGAATGGAAGAAAAATTATCCAATGTACTCAGCCCTACTATGAAGCTAAATTATAGCTTTCACATGAAGGCTATAACCCAACTATAGCACAAGACTATGGGGAAAGGGCCAAGGAAGGGGAAGGAAGGGGGGAGTTTTTGGTGGGGGTAGGGTAATGGGTGGGGCCACATCTATGGTGCATCTTAGAATGGGTACAGGCGATTGCACTAATGTACACAGCTATGATTTAACAATAATAAAATAAAATAAAATAAAATAAAAGATTTGAAATGTGAAAAAAAAGAAATATAAGAATCATTCAGAAAATTAATGAAAGTTGATTCGTCAAAAAGATAAATAAAATCAATAAAATATTGGCCAGATTAGGCAGAAATAGA
The DNA here is from genome assembly GCA_963574355.1 of Loris lydekkerianus. Classification (NCBI taxonomy): domain Eukaryota; kingdom Metazoa; phylum Chordata; class Mammalia; order Primates; family Lorisidae; genus Loris; species Loris lydekkerianus. Next base: position 404 of record CAUYPK010109279.1, read on the forward strand.
AAAGTAAAATCTTTAATAAACTCAATCCAAAACATAAAGGGGGAAATAACAACTGATACCCCAGAGATACAAGAGATAATTTCTGAGTACTACCAAGAACTCTATGCCCAGAAATTTGACAATGTGGAGGAAATGAACCAATACCTGGAATCACACCATCTTCCTAGGCATAACCAGGAAGAAATAAATCTCTTGAACAGACCAATATGAAGTATTGAGATTGCAGAAACTGTAAAAAAAAGCTTCCCACAAAAAAAAAAAAAAAAAAGCCCAGGCCAAGATGGCTTCACATCAGAATTCTATCAAAGATGACCTTGCACCTATATTGAAAAACCTATTCTAAAATATTGAGAACAAATGAATCTTTCCTACACATTCTATGAAGCAAACATCACCTTGATTCCAAAACAAGGAAAGGATACAACCAAAAAGGAGAAATACAGACCAATTGCACTAATGAATATAGATGCAAAAATACTCAAGAAGAACTTAGCTAATAGATTGCAGCTACACATCACAAAAAAATATACATCATGATAATGTAGGCTTTATCTAGGAGATGCAAGGTTGGTTTAACTTATGCAAATACATAGATGCAATAATATATCATATCAATCGAAGCAAAAACAAAGAACATACGATCCTCTCAATAGATGCAGAAAAAGTATTTGAAAAAAATCCAGCATCCTTTTCTAACAAGAACACTTAAGAAAATAGGCAGAGGCAGAACATTTTTTAAACTGATAGATGCCATCTATGACAAACCCACAGCTAACATCATACTGAATGGAGTAAAACTGAAAGCTTTTACACTTAGGTGTTAAACCAGAGAAGAATGTCCACTATTGTCACTATTACTCAATATTGTGTTAGAAGTTCTAGCCAATGCAATCAGGCAAGAGAAGACTATAAAGTACATCCAAATGGGAACAGAGGAGGTCAAATTCTTGCTCTTTGCTGATAATATCATCTTATACTTAGAAAAGTCCATACACTCAACCACAAAACCCCTGGAAGTGATTGGAAAATACAGTAACGTTTCACAGCATAAAATCAATAACAGCCAAATTGAGATACAAGTCAACTTCCCTTCACAGTAGCTTTAAAGGAAATGAAATACTTAGAAATATATTTAAGAAAAGAGGGGAAATAACTTTTCAAAGAGGATTATGAAACTCTAAGGAAAAAAATTTCAGAAGACACTAACAAATGGAAGAACATACCATGTTCTTGGCTGAGAAGAATGAACATTCTCAAAGTGTCTATTCTACCCAAAGCAATCTACAGATTCAATGCAATCCCCACAAAAGTACCAACATCATATTTTGAAAAACTGGAAAAAAGAGTACTTCATTTTATATGAAACCATAAAAAAAAACTGTATAGCTAAACTATTCTTATTAATAAATACAAAGCCAGAGGCATCACCATACCAGACTTCAGCCTATATATTACAAGTCCACAGTATTCAAATAAGCATATTATAGGCAGAAATGTAGAGACATAGACATATGGAACAGAATAGAAAACCAAGACATGAAACCAGTCTGTTAGAGCCATCTGATCTTTGATAAACCAAGCAAAAGCATAGAGTGGGGGAAAGAATCCCTATTTAACAAATTGTGCTGGTAGAAGTGGATAACCACATGCAAAAGACTGAAACTCGATTCACACTTTTCACCACATACAAAAATTGACTCAAGATGAATAAAAGACTTAAATCTATGACATGAAATGATAAAAGTTTTGGAAGAAAGTGTGGGAAAATCCCTTGATGATGTTGGACTAGGGAAAGATTTTTATGATGAAGACTTCAACAGCCATCAAAACAACAACAAAATGAACAAATGAGTCTTAATTAATCTGAAAGGCTTCTGCACAGCTAACCATGCAACAAGTAAAGCAAAAGGACAACCTTCAGAATGGGGAAAGATATTTGCAGGGTATGAATGTGAAAAAAGGTTGATAACTAGAATCTAGAGAGAACTCAAATAAATAGAAGAGGAAAAAGGCTTGGTGCCTGTAGCTCAGCAGCTAGCGTGCAGGCCACATACACCAGGGCTAGCAGGTTTGAACCTGGATGGGGCCTGCCAAACAGCAATAACAACTACAACAAAAAAATAGCTGGTTGTTGTGGTGGCACCTGCAGTTCCAGTTACATGGGAGGCTGAGGCAAGCGAATCACTTAAGTCAAAAGTTTGAAGTTGCTATGAGCTGTGACCCCGTGGCACTCTACCAAGGGGGATATAGTGAGACTCTGTCTCAAACAAACAAACAAACAAAAAAACAGTAAACAACCTCATCTACCTTTGGGAAAGAGATATGAACAGCACATTCTCTAATCAAGACAGATGAATGGCTAACAAACATTTGAAAAAAACACTCATCTTACCAGATCATCAGAGAAATGCAAATCAAAACCATCTTGAAATATCACCTATACCCAGTGAGAATAGCCAAAATCACAAAGAAACAAAGCTTCAGATGCTGGTGTGGATTTGAAGAGAAGGGAACACTTTTACACTGCTGGTGGGACTGGAAACTAATGCAACATCTTTGGAAGGAAGTATGGAACTTCCTCAAAGAACTCAAATTAGACCTCCCTTTTGATACAGTAATCCCATTGCTAGGCATCTACCCAGAAGGAAAAAAAATCATTTTATCATAAAGATATTTTCACCAGACTGTTCACTGCAGCTCAATTTACTATCACCAAAATGTGGAAACAATCTAAATGCCCAGGAACCCAGGAAGAGATTAACAAGTTGTCGCATATGCATGCCATGAAATACTATTCAGCCATTAAAAGAGATGGAGACTTTACCTCTTTTCATTAACCTGTATTGAGTTGAAGCACTTTCTTCTTAGTAAAGAATCACAAAAATGGAGAAACAAGAACCCAATGTACAGCCAGGCATGATAGCTCATGCCTGTAATCCCAGCAATTGGGAAGCTGAGGGGGTTGGATTGCCTGAGTTCACAGGTTCAAGACTAGGTTGATTCAAAGCAAGACCTTGTCTCTAAAAATAGCCCGATGTTGTGGCAGGCACCTGAAGTCCCAGATACTTGGGTGGCTGAGGCAAGAGAATCATTTGAGCCCAGGAATCTGAGGTTGCTGTGAGCTATGATACCACAGCATTCTACAGAGGAGGACAAAGTGAGACTCTGCCTTAAAAAAAAAAAAAAAAAAAAGCAAAAAAGAAAGAGAAAAGTATCCAATATACTGAACACTTATGAAATCAATATATAAACACTTAGACATTCATACGAATTATAAAACACAATGCTAGTCCAGAAAGAAAGAGGGAAGTGGAGGAAGAAAGGAGGGGAGGGGAGAAGGGGTGTGGAAGGAGGGTATTTGGTGGGATCTTATCCATCTAAAATACACAATGCAAGGGAGCATTTCAAAACAACTAAGAGTATATTATAAATGCCTTACCACAAAAATAAGTAAGTGAGGTGGTGGTTATGTTCATTATTTTGATTTAAGCATTCCACATTGTATTTCAAATCATCACATTGTATACCATAAATGTATACAGTTATGATTTATTAAACATTAAGTTAGGAGTGGTGCCTATGGCTCAAGGAGTAGGGCACCGGCCCCATATGCTGGAGGTGGCGGGTTCAAACCCAGCCCCAGCCAAAAAAAAAAAAAAAAAAAAAAAAAAAAAAAATTAAGTTAAAAAAACCCAGCACGGTGCTGACCCAAAAATAGAGATGTAGATCTATGGAATAGAATAGAGAATCTGGAGATGAATCTAGCCACATACCATCATTTGATCTTTGATAAGCCTAACAAAAACATGCATTGGGGAAATGAATCCCTGTTTAACAAATGGTGCTGGGAGAACTGCCTACAGAACTCACTGACACTGGAACCCCACCTCTCACCACTAACAAAAATTGATTCTAACTGGGTAGGAGGTTTAAATTTAAGACATGAAACAATAAAAAATGCTAGAAGAGAGTGTAGGTAAAATGCTTTAAAATATTGGCCTGGGAAAATATTTTATAAAGACCCCCATGGCAATTGCAGGAAAATCAAAAATAAGTAACTTGGATTTCATCAAGCTAAAAAGTTTCTGTGCAGGGCATTTGGTCAAATCTGCCTTATGTGCACAATGCAGGGCTACATTTGAAAACAACTAAGAGTAAATTATGTCTTACCACAAAAAATAAGCCAGGTGATGACTATGTTAATCAGTTTGATTTAAGCATTCTACATTATTCATCAAATCATCACATTGCATGGCATAAATGTACACAGTTATGATTTAATAAAAAGTCAAATTAAAAAGAAGAAAAGAAAAAATGTTCATTGTCTTTAATCATCAGAGAAATGCAAATCAAAAGTACTTTGAGATATCATCTAACTCCAGTAAGATTAGACAACATCACAAAATCTCAAAACTGCAGATGCTGACGTGGATGTGGAGAGAAGAGAACACTTCGACACTGTTGGTGGGATTGCAAACTAATACAAACATTATGGAAAGAAGTATGAAGAATCTTTAAGGAACTAAAAATTGACCTTGCAATTGATTCTACAATCCCATTACTAGGTATCTACCCAGAAGAATAAATACCATTTTACCAAAAAGACATTTGCACCAGAATGTTTGTTGTAGCCCAATTCATAATTGCCAAGTTGTGGAAGCAACCCAAATGCCCACCAACCCATGAATGGATTAACAAATTTTGGTCTATGCGTACCATGCAACACTATTCATCCATAAAAGAGATGGACACTTCACATCTTTTATGTTTACCTGGATGCAGTTGGAACACATTCTTCTTAGTTAAGTTTCTCAACTTATGGAATTGAAAAAGTATCATATGCACTCAATACCATTATGAAATCAATATATAATTATGTACACATTCATACAAATGATAAATCACAAATATAGTTCAACAAGAGGGAGGGCAGTGGAGGGAAAGAAGAGAGGAGGAAGGAGGATGAGTAGAGGGCATTTGGTGGGACTGCATCTAATGTGATCAATATAAGGGTATATTTCAAAATTACTAAGAGTATATTTTAGATGTCTTACCACAAAATCTAAGTGAGGTTGTTATGTTAATCAGTTTGACATAAAGCATTCCACATTGTATATCAAATCATAACATTGATTTATATAGTTATTGTCACAACCCCTAAGACCCTGGTCTCAGTCACCGCAGGAAGGAACCAGGCATGACACGTATTAGAAGTACAAACTTGCAGGAGGTGAGCTAATCTTGATTGCTGGGTAGCCCTGAGCAACCTCCATAGTAGCCTTTTATTGAGATGGTACATGACAGGTGAGGAGAGTATTAAACAATGACTGCATGCCTAAGGATTACCATTGGCTGGAGCTCTTTCTCAGCAAGGAACACCTGTGGACAAATTGCCCCCAGCCACAAATCATCTTACTCAGAGGTTTTCTGGTTCTTGGTGTCTGCTACAATTATGACTTTAATTAAATTTTTTTTGAAAAGAATAATAAAGTTTTCATTATTTGAAAATAGAGTGAAAGGAAGAAAGAAAGAAAGAAAGAAAGATTTCAAATAAATAACCTAACTTTAAACCTGAAAGACTAGAGGAAAAAAAGAATAAAACAAGCCCAATGTAAATAGAAGAAAGGAAATAATAAACATCATACCAGAAATAAATGAAATAGACTAGAAAAACCATAGAAACAATTAACAAAACTAAAAGTTGATTTTTTTTGAGAGAGTCCCATTATGTCACCCTCAGTAGAGTGCTGTGGCATCACAGCTCACAGCAACCTCCAACTCTTGGGCTTAAGCGATTCTCTTGTCTCAGCCTCTCAAGTAGCTGGGACTACAGGTGGCCACCGCAATGCCTGCCTATTTTTTTTTAAATTTTGCTGTTGTCATTGTCGTTTAGCTGGCCCTGGCCAGGTTCGTACCTGCCAGCCTCCACGTATGTGGCTGGCACCATAACCACTGTACTACAGGCGCTGAGCCAACAGTTGACTTTTTTTAAAAAACAAACAAGCTTGACAAGCTCCTAACTAATGTATCCAAGAAAAAAAAAAAAAAAAAAAAAAAAAGAGGGGATACCATCAAATAAAATTATGAGTGAAAGAGGCTATGTTACAAGTGACACCACAGAAATTACAAATTTTCATAAGAGACTACTATGTAGTATATGAAAAGTTATATGTCAAGTTGGATAATCTAGAAAAAAAAGGATAAATTCTGAAAAATACACAACCTATCAAAACTGACTCATAAAGAAATAGTCTAAATGGATCCATATTGAGTAAGAATATTGAGTCAGTAATCAAAAACATCTCAATAAAGAAAAGCTGGGATCGAATGGATTCACAAATGAATACTTCCAAATAAAGTATATTTTTTTGTTAGTTTCTTTGTTTTTAAATAGCTTTTACAAGAAGGAAGCAAAAAGTGAATATTGTAGCTGGGTGTGGTGGTCGCGTCTGTAGTCCCAGCCACTCGGGAGGCTGAGGCAAGAGAATCTCCTAGACCTGGGAGTTGGAGGTTGTTGTGAGCTGTGTGACGCCATTGCACTCTACTGAGGGCGATAAAGTGAGACTCTCTCTCTACAAAAAAAAAAAAAAAAATCCATTATGCTCAATGACATGTTGAAGATTGTAAAATAGTACGTGCAAGAACAATATACCCTTGAGAAATCAACATAACAGACCAAATAAAAACTATACTTGAAAAGCAAGTTTCGAACCATAATGTTATCCTTTTGAGTGCTGAAGATTTTAAGCAGTCATAAAGTAAACAGAAAGTCACCAGAAGCAAATGAACAAAACAAATAGCAATGTTCTGATATTTCCTGAAACTATACCATCACAGTACTTTGATACAGAATGATATAGAATTCAACTACTTTTGGCTTACAACATACCCGTTTTTTAGAGGCAGAGTCTCACTTTGTCACCCTCAGTAGAGTCCTAAGGAGTCACAGCTCACAGCAGCCTCCAGCTCTTGGGCTTAGATGATTCTCTTGCCTCAGCCTCATGAATAGCTGGAACAACAGACGCCTGGTACAATACCCGACTGGTTTTTTGTTGCAGTTTGGCGGGGGCTGGGTTTGAACCCACCACCCTTTGTATATGGAGCTGGTACCCTACTTACTGAGCCATAGGCGCCGCCCTTCTTCCTTGTCTTCTAAGGGCCCTTAAACACACAATATAAAACACTTGCCTTAAAATGTATTTAATTAGTAGTTTTAATGATTATGACTAATTTTAAACAAAATACCTATTGAGTGACCTACTATATATCTGTCTTTCTCCAGATACCCACCAAAACTCAACAGTAATAGCTGGGTGTTGTGGCGGGAGCCTGTAGTCCCAGCTACTCAGGAGGCTGAAGCAAGAGAATCACCTAAGCCCAAGAGCTGGAGGTTGCTGTGAGCTGTGAAGCAATGGCACTCTACGAAGGGCAATAAAGTGAGACTCTGTCTCGACAAAACAAACAAACAAAAAAAAAAAAAACCTCAACAATAATCGAACTTGAAATTACTTGTTTAGATGAAGGATTCCCAGTATAAAACCATAATTGTTTAAAATATGATTTAGTTATCTCTAATTAACATATTGGAAGAGTAATATTTCAGTAAAAAATATTTTTTTATTTTATGTAACCTTAATCTTACCAAAATAAAATTTCATTTTGTAGCCAGATCTAATATATTTTTATTTCAGATTAATATATGAGAGTACATACGATTAGGTTACATTATTTGTGTTTGTAAAGTAAAGTCTAAAGTCCGAGTTGCATTTGTGTCCTTTATCCAGGAAATGTGCCATGAACCTCTACATTGTACCTGATAGGTGAAAATTTACCCAATCCCCTCCCTTACTCCCTCCCTCCTTTTTTAATTTAATTGAGTATATCTCTAGTGTGGGGGCCTATAGTTGTTGATCTACTAGTTTCAGACTAGTACTGAGTACATAGGATGCTTGCCTTTCCATTCTTGAGATACTTTACATAGGAGAATGTTCTACAAATACATCCAGGTAAATACAAAAAAAAAAAAGAAATGCACAGTCTCCATCTTTTATGGTTGAATACTGTCCCATGGTATACATATACCATAGTTTATTAATTCATTCATGTGTTGATGGGCCCTTGGATTGCATTCACATCTTTAAATTGTGAATTGAGCTGTTAAAAATATTTGAATGTTTATGTTGCTTGCTCATTGATTGACGGAATTGTTTGCTCTTTTCTTGTAGATTTGCTTGAATTCCTCATATATATCTTTGTATATTCTGTTTGTACACTTTGTGTAATCCCATATTTGTCTTAAGATTTTGCTTTGCTTTTGCTCTTTTATTTTCTGCATCTTTAAATGATAGGATTAGTTCAAAAGTATTGTCTTCTAGTTCTGAAGTCATGTATTCTCCATGTCCTATTTTATTGCTCTCTACTGTGTTTTGAAAACACTTCAATGCCTCTTTCAACCCCTTTAACTCTGTTGTATCCTTCCTAATTGTGTCCATACTCTTGACTTTGTCTTTAATTTCTTTGGTTTCTTGAGACAATGCTTAGACATTCTTTTTCCATCTTTTCAACACCATTTCTCTTATTTGCTATCCATATTCTAAATTCCAAATATGACAATTAAAAAAATTCTTTACAAATGGCATTTTCAGCTATAGCTCTATTGTAATCCCTGTGGGGAGTTGATCTGCTCTAAATATTCATGTGGCTAGGGTTCTTTGGCTGATCCTGCCCAATGTGGGTTTTCTATTTATTTCTAAACTAAAATGTTAGGATATCCCTAAATCGTTGTTGAAAGATATTCTTATTGGGGTTGATTAGGCTGCTCACAGGAGGCAGTTGAAGCTTAGAGGGCAGAGTCTGGGTAACTAAGTGGCATACCAGTCTTCCAGCTATAGTGCTGTTCAGCAGATGCTAGGGCAGTTTGGCAGTCCAGTAAGGCAGGCTGACGTCGACACCATCTGTGCTGGAACACAGAGCTAAACATGTCCCTTCCAAAACTTGCCAAACCAACTGGCAGCTTATCAACTGGCTGTTCAGCAGGCTTTAGGGTTGCTTGACTGTCGGGTCCATTGGGTTGATGTTAGATTCAGAGGCCCTGGAGGTGGAACTCTCTTCACCTCTTCCAGAAGCTGCTGAAGTCAAGTAACAGTTTGCTGTTCTGATACTCCCTCAACAGGTTTTACAGACATCTGGGTGCCAATTTGAAGTGCTGATGTCAGTTTCAGAGGCTCCAGAATGTGGATCTCACCAGGCATGTTCCAGAACAAGCCAAACCAAAGTCATACCTTTCTGTTTTGCTGGCCTGCTCAGCATGGTTTTAGGACAACTTAGATACTAAATTCAGCAGGCTTATATTAATTCCAAAGGCCCAGGACACGGAGCTTACTGCGCCCTTGCTCTACTCTCCATTTAAATGAGCAACCATTTTTTAGTGCAGCTCTTCCCTCTCACAGCCTGCAGAAGCTTCCTTTCAGTGTGCTTCAGGGAGTAGGATCTCCTGAGTTCCAGCCTAAATTCTTCTAACCCGAGAAGGGTGGGGATGAGGACAAAACTTCTAGATGAAGCCCCTAAACTAGGGGCAGTGTGCAGATGGCAGGCAGTACTGTCCAATAAGGTAAGGTAAGGACTAACCAGATATGAGGCAGGTGCTGCCCAAGAGCCCAACCCAGAAGTTTAAGAGAGTGGGAAAAAAGAAAGAAAGAAAAAGGAGAAGAGGGATAAATAAATGGAAAAAAACGTTTTTTTCTTTTTTCCTTTACTGTAAGTAGTAAAATCTTCTTTGTTATCTTGGAGGAAAAATAGAAAGAAAGGGAAAGAAAGAAGAGTAGGGAAAAGTAAAGAAGGAAAATTTTACTGTAAATATTGAAATTCTCCTTGTTGCCTTAGAAGAAGAAATAGAAGGAAGAATGGCCAGGAGTGGTGGCTCACGCCTGTAATCCTAGCACTCTGAGAGGCCCAGGAAGGTGGACTGCCTGAGCTCACCGGTTTAAGACCAGCCTGAGCCAGAGCCAGACCTCATCTTTAAAATTAGCTGGGCACTGTGGCAGGGTGCCTGTAGTCCCAGCTACTTGGGAGGCTGAGGCAAGAAAATTGCTGAAGCCCAAAAGTTTAACGTTGTTGTGAGAGGTGACACCACGGCATTCTACTGGGTTACAAAGTTAAACTTTTTCTCAAAAAAAAAAAAAAAAAAAAAAAAAGAAGAGGAGAGAAAAAAATAATTGTGTACAAATAAAATCTTCTTTGTTTAAGAGTAGAGTATAAATGTCTTAAGACAATAATTAGTAAGTGAGGTGAAGACTATGTTGACCAGTTTGATGTAAGCATTCCAAATTGTATATAAATCAGAATATCATACCCCATAAATGCATTAATGTACCCCGTTATGATTTAATAAAAATTCAAAAAAAAGAGCATATTCTAAAAAAAAGAAAAATTCTTTCTTGCCTTCATAGTAAAAAAAAAAAAAATAAAAACTAAAAAAAGGGAGATACTCCATGCCTGTATCTCAGCAGCTAAGCGGTTAGAGAACCAGCCACATACACTGGGGCTAATGGGTTTGAACCCAGTCCTGGCCTGCCAAACAACAATAGCAACTACAACAACAAAAATAGCCAGGTATTGTGGTGGGTGCCTGTAGTCCCAGCTACTTGGGAGGCTGAGGCAAGAGAATCTCTTAACCCAAGAATTTGAGGGTGCTGTGAGCTGTGATGCCAGCCCACTTTACTAAGGGTGACATAGTGAGATCCTGTCTCAAAAATAATAATAATAAAATTTTAAAAGGGAGAAGCAAGAAAAAAAAATTAGAAAAAAAACTTCAGAAGTTAAACAAATAAGATGAAACATTAAAAGTAATTAAAAATTAATATTTAAAGTAGATGTAATTAAACTCATTGTTTTCTTTTTTTTCGAGTTGGGGATTTTTATTTTTATTAAATCATAGCTGCATACATTGATATGATCATGGGGCATCATACACTAGCTTCACAGGCCATTTGACACATTTTCATCACAATGGTTAACATAGCTTTGCTGGCATTTTCCCAGCTACCATGCCAAGACATTTGCATTCCACATTTACTAAGTTTCACATATACCCTTGTAAGATGCCCCACAGGTGTAATCCCACCAGTACCCCTCCCTCCTCCCACATCCCCCTTCCCTCCTTTCCCTTTCCCCCTTTCCCCTATTCTTAGGTTGTAACTGGGTTATAGCTTTCATGTGAAAGCCCTAAATTAGTTTCATAGTAGGGCTGAGTACATTGGGTACATTTTCTTCCATTCTTGAGATACTTTACTAAGAAGAATATGTTCCAGCTCCATCC
>CAUYPK010109280.1:0-13962 GCA_963574355.1 Loris lydekkerianus
GCCCGGCCTGAAACTGCCTCTACCTAGATACAGCCAATGTGGTACCATGCCACTGGCCTGACCCTGTCACTCACCTCTTCCCCCGCCTTCTTTCCCTGCCCCTTCTCCACAATAAAAAAAAAAAAAAAAAAAAAAAAAAAACTTCCAAAGAGCTGTTTGATTTTCTGCATGCCCTGAGTTGAACATTCAAGGATGATAATTTGTCCTTTTCTCTGTTTATGCTCTCTAGGATTTCATATATGTAGCCATTCTAGGTAATTCAAATCACCTGACATAACAACCATGCCACAGTCATGTGATCTCCCAATGCCTTCCCTCCACCTGCACACACCATGCAACAGCTGTTGATAATTTGAGTAATTATGTCCACCACATATCATGTTATCTATTTCTCCCTGGAAAGGGGATCATCTGTGCCCTGTGCCGTCATCAAATATGAGAGCAACATAATCACACAATCCCATATTTAGAATTCGTTTTCTAGAATAAAACCTGATTTAATTTACTGAATCAGGTCCCTAGCAGCAAACAGATGCTACATTCAAAAGGGATAATTAAAGATTGTTGAAAGAAGGGACATTTACAAGAGTGCATGTAAGGTTGTGTTAAACCAACAAGAAATGGTAAAGTATCTGGGCTAGCAAGAGTAGAATGCTGTTAACAATCCCAGGGTGTGAAGGGACAAGGGGATGAGGTATGTGCTGGGACTGAGGGACAGCGGAGGACATAGAGGAAGGCCATCCGGTGAGAGCTGTAGTTTTGGGTATAGAAATCCAGCCATTGCAAATAACTCCGACAGGAAATGTGCCAGAGGACTGAATGACCTAACATTTCTTCCTTCACACCTTCCAATCTCCTCCAATTAGGAGAATTCAATCAGAAGCCACAGATTGATGGAGCCCAAGGGAGGTGAACCTCTCAAGGCACCAAGTAGGAAAGAGAAGGTTGGACGGTGGATCTAAGTGGATGGAGGGATAAAGTGTTCATCAAGTTATTTTTAGTGATGGGCATTGGGAGCAAAAACAACCCTATATAGCACAGCCAACATGTCAATGCTATGATCTGACATAGTTGTTGATTGGGGTGTAAATGAGGCATGGTGGGACCAGATCTTCTCTGGTCTGTCCTTACATGATTATCTATAAGGAAGAGGCAAATCCCATACTACCCTCCTAAGGCTGAATATGGGTCTCTGTGTGCACCTTTACTCTATTTTACAGACTTCCAGGGCCTTGGAGGTTGCACATACTTAGGAATCAAACACACCTGGACCTGATTCCCATCTCTGACATTTTCAACCTACATGATAACTGGAAAATAATTTAGTAACTTTGAACATTAGTTGATCAATCTGTATAATGTGGAATAGTAACAATCTAACAAAAATGTTGGAGAATAAAAGAAACTGTAGAAGGTTCTTAACAATAGTTTCACACATAGAAAACACTCCTTATATGTTCCTTTTTCCTCATTGACTTCTTTTTCATGATGTTGAAGCCACCATGTAATGCATATTTACAACTCACTTTATAAGAATACACATTCTTCCTTGATCAAGTATATTCCTAGGCATTTTATACAAAAAAGAACAATATATGGCATTATATTACCATATGTTAAGCTAAACTACAAGGCTATAGTAACCAAAACAGCATTGGTAGAAAAATGGAGACATGGACCAAGAACAAAATAGAGAAACCAGATATAAAACCACCTCCCTACAGCCAACTAATTTTGACAAAGCAGACAACAATACACACTTGAGGAAAAGAAGCATTATTCAAAAAATGATGCTGGGAGCCACCTGCAGAAGAATGAAACAACATCACTATTTCTCATCACTTGCAAAAATGAATTCAACATGGATAAAAAATGTCAATGTAAGGCATGAAACCATAAGGATTCTAGAGGAAAATGTAGGAAAAACTTTTCTAGATATCAGCTTAGGTAAAGAATTTATGAACAAGACTATAATGGCAATTATAGCAACAACAAAAATAAATAAATGGGATTTGGTTAAATTAACAAGCTTCTGTACTGCTAAGGAAATAATCAACACAGCAGATAGACAACCTACAGAATGGGAAAAAATATTCACAACCTATACATTCAATGGAGGGCTGAAATCCAGAAACTACAAAGAACTCAAGTAAATCAGTAAGAGAAAAACAAACAAACCCATTAAAAAGTGATCAAAAGACATGAAAAGAACATTTTAAAAGAAGATAGATAAATGGCCAATAAACATATGAAAAAATGCCCAACATCATTAACCATTAGGAAAATGCAAATTAAAATTGCAATGAGATATCACCATACTCTAGTAAGAATAGCGTTTATTAAAAAGCTCAAAACAAAGAGATGGTAGCATGGATGCAGAGAGAGAGGAATGCTTGTACACTGTTGGTGGCACTGAAAATTAGTGCCTCTATAGAAAACAGCATGCAAAGAACTAAGAGTAGAGCTACCATTTGATCCAGCAATCCCACTGCTAGATATATGCCCCCTAAAAAGAAGACTTTTTATCAAAAAGACACCTGCACTCAAATATTTATTGCAGCATAATTCACAGTTGCAAAGACATTAAATTAACCCAAACATCCACTGATTCATGGATGGGTAACACAATGTTGTATATGTATACCATGAAGTACTACTCAGCCATAAAAAAGGATAAATTAATGCCTTTTGCAACAATGGAACTGGAGACAATTATTCTACATTAATTAACTAAAGAATAGAAATATAAGCACCACATATACTTGCTATTAAATTGGAATTAAGCAATGAACACACATGTACATAGAGGAAAATAAAGCTCAGTGGAAATCAAGCAGAGAGAGGAAGGTGATGGGCAAAAACCTACCTAATGAGTACAAAGAACACTATTTGAGTGATAGGCATGCCTATAGCCATGACTCAAGCATTACAAAAGTGATCTATGTAACCAAAACATTTGTATCCCCTTAATATTTTGCAATAAATTAAATAAAATAAAAATTTTAATAGTATAAATAAAGAATACACAGTACAACTTTCAAATAATCAGCTTATAAGACAAAAAAAATTTTGAACACAACTTGTTTTTGAGAATAGTCTGCATTTAGGGGAACTGTCAAGGGCTGGCACCTAAAGACCAGTTGATGATATTTTCAGAAATGATAGGATCACTCGAATTAGGTAATGTAAATTCACTCTGCAATACAGATATAATTACATAAGAAGAGCTATATAACAAAGAGCTACTTACTTTAATAGCCTCTGTTCATAAGTGCAAGATGTATGTAAGTCATATGTTTGTAACTCAGGGACTTCTCATATATAGGCTGTCCCAAAAGTCAACTCTAATATCACCAATCATAGGGAAAATTACAGCTAAATATACCTTTATATACAAAATATTCATTAAAAATTTTAATGAAATATTTATAAAATATTCTTTATGTGTTGGCCACCTCTTTGTTAAATTTTGTAATGAATATTTTGTAAATAAAAGTATATTTAGCTAAAAATTTCCCAGTTTCCCTATGAATGTTGACTTCGGGGACACCCTGTATTTAAATATTGATTAAATTTTTTATCATGGACATGCATAGTGCTATAGTTTGAATATAGTTTATGTTCCTCCAAGTCTCATGTGGAAATTAGATCCTCAATGTTTGAGGTGGGACCTGGTGGGAGGTGTTCATGCCATGGAGGTGGATCCCTCATGAATGGCTTGGTGCCATCCTAGCCAGAGTGAGTGAGGCTTCACTCTTCAATTCTAAAAGAACTAAATGTTCTGGTGCCTCCTCCCTGTCTCTTGCTTCCCCTCTCACCATATGATCTCTGCACACCTGGCCTCTTCTTCCCTTTTGCCATGAATGGAAATAGCCTGAAGCCCTCACCATAAACAGATACCAACACAATGCTTTTTGTACAGCCTGCATAACTGTGAAAAATAAATTCTTCATAAATTAACCAGCCTCAGGTGTTCCTTTACTGCAATACAGACTGAGATACATGCTTATTCTGTGTAACTTTTTAAAACATTTAAAAATTTTTTCATGGTTCAAGCACAAAGCAAGATGTCAATATGTGTCCATAGATAAAGTAAAATTACTGCTATAAAGAATAGTAGTGAACTATGATGATATACAGTAAATAAGATGAATTAACTCAATTACTTACCAAAGAGGAAAAGTATTTTAATGATTTAGTATATAGTACATAAACTAATTCTGCTAGCCATTATACTACACTATAAGCAACCAGAGACTATATTTATTTATTCTCGTGCTAAATGTTACATGAATCATGAATTTTTTTAAATTGAGAGATAGAGTGGTATGTTGAAGAGAAGACAACTAAGTCAATTGTTGTGAGCACTTGACAGCATTGTTGAGTCTCAATCTCTTGTCAATAAAATAGGGATGTTAGTAATACTAGCAGGCCCAAGATCATAATTTTAATAAATCCATTAAGTATCTAAAGTTTTAGGAAAAAAACTGAGTCCCCAATTCTTCATTATACCAAGTAAAGACTTTAAAAAATTATAATCCATTATCACTATTATGTCATAAACAAAAAGATATTTAACACCAAAAATGTAAGAGAGACATAATTCAGAATAATGAATAATCACTCCTAAGAAAGAACAATTGGAATCTTAAACCAGGACTTATATACACACACACATACTCATACACACCAAAAACAAACAAAATTGTTAGGTAAATTTGACAAAGATTCATAGCAGATTTTGAATCAGAGGACTAAATGAAGCCTAAAGTATCCTCATCACTAAGATTTTATAAGTGCTTTTTTATGTATGTAAATTTACTTAATGTTTTCCAGTTCAAAAACACATGCTTATTTATGAAAAAGAAAGAAAAGAAATAATACTCCAAGCAAGACTAATGTATATCAAGTAGAAAGTGAAAGCCCACCCCAAAAGCCCTTCCACCCTCGCTCCCCAAGTTAACCACAATTAAAGTGTGGTATGTCATCTTCTAGGTTATTTTCCATTTAAGTGTATACACACACACTACACATAGCTTTTTATTACGTAATAGAACTTATTCTAAACTGTCCATCAGTTTGCAAAGTAGGGAGCTAGATATGTAGTAATGATCAACTGACTTGACTGTTAATAACACTTAAAGAAAATACATGTTGGGCTAAATTGAGGAGGGTGTCTTTTTGCCATACACTCATCACAGCTGGGCAGAAACCTTGAGTACAAAAGTTTTCCTGATCTCAATAGGCAGTTCATTCCCACATGCTGCTCATAATATACCCAGAATGGCTGCCAAAGAAGATAAAGGCTGGGAGTGTCCAGAGTTAAGGGAGAAGCTGAATATTTGAAACAGAACTGAAAGTGGTTAGCCAAGTAAGACATCCTCCAAGGAGAGCCAAAAGTCAAGGGGTAAAAAACAGGGCCTTGGAGAGAGGTAGTGGCCCCATCAGCGAGCCAGAAATCTATGGCTGTGTTTGGTAGCACAGTCCAAGTGAATGGAAAGACTATTATTTCTAAAAGCTCATGTCATCTACTGATTTTCTAAAAGCACACATCAGAACTGGAAAGCTCATGGGAAGATTGAAGAGGACCTCAGAAGCTGGAGCTGTGGCTCCCTAATGCTAATACATGCCAGCTTTTCTCGTGTGGAAAAACGTGAAAACAAAATCTAAAAGTTTTTGAACTGCTGAGTTAATAGACCAGTTTTGATTGCAAACCCTGGTCACTTCCTCATAGACAAATAAAGGCAATTGGTCAGAATTGGGGCATAAATGAACCTTGTTAGTTGTCACCATTTATTCAAACTTAGCAGATGATTCATATTTCCACTAGGTTGAAATAACCCCACAGTGTATGGTTCATTTCTCTATATTATAAATATTGAAAATGTTGATATTTAATGCTCAATAAATGAAGAAGGAGAAAGGAATAAATAATTGGCATATATTTGGGCTAATAGATTCTCCACTCTGCAAGTAATTTCCTCATCTACACAAGGAATGGCAAATACCTGGCTCATGTGACATGACATTGGTCACCATCTTATATATGGTAGTCAACATTAGGAGGCACTAAGAACTTTACTAAGCCTCCTTCTTAATCCAGTGCTTCAGGCAGCCAATGTTAGAGCTGACACCATGAGTTATATCTATTTGCCACATCTGGACTCTGTTTTCTAAGATCCCTCCTAGATATGGCCTACTGATAATCTCTAAGAATAAACTATTCAAGAAGAGGTAAAACAATATACTAAAGACTATAAGCGTCTATATCTCTGTTTAATCACAGATCATTATTAATAGAGAAAAGACCTAATATTGCCTTCATGGTCTTACTGTCCCTGGATGTCCTGCCCTCCTAACCTAGGTAAACTATGAGAGTTTTCTCTTTCTCATGTCTGTCTTGCATCACCAATTGAATTCTTCATGCAGTTTACATTTTATCCTCTGATTCTTTTGTACAGATGATCTATGGTCTCCCTAAAACTGCTCACAACCAACCAGAGAGGTTCCTAAACTCTGGCTTTTGAAGCTGGGAAATGAAGGACTCACAGCAAGAACAGGGGCAAAAGTATAGACTTCAATAGCAATAGCATCCCAAGAAGGTGAGAGAGGCCACCATATCAAAAATAGCAGTGTTCGTGGGAACACCCAGGCTTCTTGTAAGCCGTGGAGCAGCAAGCAGCATTTCCATACATGTATTTCTTGAACCTAGGAATATAGTTCCTTAGTCAAACAAATACCATTTATTTGAACAATGAAAAACAGAGTTCTTTCCTAAGAGATTGTGTGAAACATTAACACCAGTGTGTAGTATGAATCAATAATAGGAGGGCTGGATGGTGCCACATTTCTCAGATTCATTAAACCCTAGGGCCTTTTGTTCAAGGCCCAGCTTAGGAGACTAGGATTCACACGCTGGGAAATTAAGCCCTGTCATTCTAAACGCAGCATCCTCATTTTACAGATGAAAAATTAAAAAATAAGTCTTGCCTAGACATTTTGTGGGCAAAACAGGAAAAAGAACCCAGGTAGTTCAAAGATAGATTTTGGTCCTATTTTAACACCATAGTTGCTTTAACACAGTGCCTAGAGACTAAGCAAGAGGTTAATTCCAACACATGTGTAAAAAGGATTCTCCTCTTCTTCCCTAGGTTTTGCTTTATGAGGTCTAGTGGTGATTATTAATGCTATCTATAGATGCTAGAACTGAAAATAACCTTGGGGGGAACCCACTCTATCTTCCTTATTTTACAGATGAGGAGACAATGGCTCAGAAAGTCTGTAAGATTTGGCCAAAATCACAAAAGACAGGTAGGACTAAACCGTAGTCTGCTGACACCCAGTTTCAAGTATGGAAACCAATACATGCAGCTACTGATGTCTGGACTGTCCGTAAGAGAAAAGACTGAAGTCAAGATAAGTTCTGTACTATTGAAAGATTACTAAAAAGCAAATACATTGTAATTTTCACATATGGTAGTGCCTCTGTAAGCTGAGCACCCAAGGGACTGAACGAAACTGGTCAAGATATGGAGATGGTCAACATAAGGAACTTCTATTAAGTACATGGGGTACACGCCCAGTCTATGAAAATTAGGCCAACTTAAGAAGGTGGTTGATAATGATGGTGGTCAACTGTGGAGGTTCTACTGCATTTACATGTATCTATACATGCAGTCTCACACATACACACATGCCTACTCTACTGCATTTACATGTATCTATACATGCAGTCTCACACATACACACATGCCTACTCTAACTCCTGAAGGGGCTATCTAAGAGGGAGGGATAGGAGTTAGGGCAATGATGAAGGCAAGTGAAGTGAGTTAGTCATCAACAGCTAAAACATTCCAAAAGAATCATCTATGGAAGTTAAAAAAAAAAAAAAAAAAAAAAGCTCAGGCAAGGTACTCAAAAGAAACCCTAACTTCTTGCTATCAGCAGTCAGTAGTTCTCCATTGTGGCCACATGTAAGAATTCCCTAGAGAGCTTTTCAAAAATACCCAAACTTGGGCCTCATCCCAAGAGATTCTGCTTCATGAGTCCTGGAGTGGAGCTCATGAGCAAGTTTTAACAGCCTCACAGGTGATTTCATGTGCAGCCAAGAGTGAGAACTACCCACTGAGCCAGGGAAATTCAAGGTAGATTCTCTGGACTTCTATATATTCCAGCTTTGGGGTCTATGGGTAAATTGTCCAGCAAAGAGGTTTCCAGACATTTATTCACAACTTATGCTCACGTCCTCGTGCTGAGCATGGAACCAGGGCCAGCAGTTCTCAGCTTCCCTCTGGGCTCCTGGCTTCCCAAGGCTGCCTCGTTGGCTTCTGCTTCCCTCTTAGCTCTTGTTCCCCATCCCAAAACACTAGGGAAGCTAAAATGAACTCTTTCTATTAGTTTCTGTGGCAACAAACTAAGACTCTACTTAAAATGTCCTTGGCTTTTGACAAAGCCACCTTGGAGATGCCTCTCCCTGTTTCAAATAGGCCACAATTGCACCCAGAAACCAGCACCTTCCACTGAGGGCCAATACACTGAATAAGCCCATATTAGCAGAGGGAAACACGGTGATTCAAATGCAAGGGTGTTTTTTATATGTGTGTGTGTGTGTGTGTGTGTGTGTGTGTGTGTGTGTGTCATTTAGCTTCAGAGGAATGCATTACTTCTAAGGCCAAAGCTTGGATTTGACTATGGAGAATATGTCAAATGGAGAGTTATACGTGTCACTGATATCTGTAATTATCAGGAAATCTTGACATAAAATAAGATGACCCTAGAGTAAGAAAAGGAAGCAAGAGTTTATGATACTCATTTTTAAATGAAAGTTCTCATTATTAGGAGGCTAATATGTTATCCACCCAAAAAACCATGGAGGAAAGTTTAGGTCTAAATCTCTGAGACCTTAGAAAGGTGTCCAGAAGTCAACAGAAAGAAAAGCCTGGCCTTCTTTTACATGTAAGAAGAAGAGAAAAGTAAAACAATTTTTGAACAGTAAGACAAATTTAGAAGCCTCTTCTACTCTGTGATGAAAAGAAACTCAGAGGAAATTAGACGTTAGTAAAGGACGGCCCAGGTAGTATGAGAGGAGACGCAGCCCAACTGAGAAGGGACGGGAAGGCGAAAATCACACTTTACTGTGGGCTCTACCCACATGTGGCATGTGTGCTATTTTCAGAGAGCTCCCTGACATCATGAAATCTGCCATTTAGATAGAGACAAAAGGAAGGTGTGACGTGACCTAGCGAAACGATTTCTAGATCCCAATGCCAAGTCCAGAAATACCTGGATTCTCATGAAATACCTGTTCAGAGAGTGACCAGGAGAGAGCTCCAGGCTCAGAAGAGGGTTCTTTAGGCTAAAGTAACCAGGGAAGAATCCACAGACGTGAGGCCCAAGTGGCAGGGTTTATGTGGGGGAGGTAAGAGTCGAGGGGTGTAAGGAAAGCACCTGGAGGTACACACCTCGTGCCAGTCTGGAGTTTGGGAGAAACATGAAGAACACCAGGAAATATCTGTGTTGGCTTTTCCTGCTCTGAAAAGCATCAGTGAGGTTCTGAATACTACCCTGCACCTTCACTGGGGAACACCTAAGCAGAACCTTCAGCCTGGAGCAAGATCTTCAAAGAAAGACTCACTGTGAAGCAAATTGGGGAAGAAAAGGGAAAGTGAAGGAAATTCACATTTATCAACCACCTTTGGGCCCACCCTATGCTGGACACATGTTAAATGTTGGGCATTTAGTCCTCAAAATAAAATCACCAAAATCAGCAGCCAAAGTGGATGGTGTTACTGCTCTCAAATTGCAGAAGACAAAACAAAGATCTAGGAAGATTAAGTAATTTTCCCAAGGTCTCAGAGAAAACAAATAGAAATGCTAGGAAGTGATGGAGGTGCTGAGCGTGATCAAAGGCAATTCCTTGGAGAGTATGATATTACACTGTTCTTCAGTTTTTCCCTGCAGGTGCCTTATTTTCCCCAACCTACAGCTGTAGTCACATCATAGAATTTCCAAGATAAAAGTGTTCTTAGAAAAATGTAAAAGCCCCTCCTCTGACTTGCATGGATGCAGGACTCAGAAGAGGGGAGCCTGTGTATGCTGAGGGTCCTGCAGCAAGCAAGGAACAGGTCAGGACACAGCCTTCCCTGACACCTCTGCAGTATGAACCAGCCCTGGAGTATGACTGAGTGAGCAGGAAGAGCAGCCGTGTGTTGGCTGTAGGCCCTGGTGGGAGTTTAGCTTCCCGTCAGTTGTCTGCACCACCCCTTGACAGAGACACAGGACTGCCTGCCAATCCCAAATCCTAACACAGCCCTGCTATCTCTGGCTTTCAAGAAGACTTGGAACAGGATGGCAGAGCATCATTCCCATATGGCTACTCTTCTTCCCCTTGAACTAGAGGGAGAGAGGATTCATTGAAATTAAAGTGGGTCACAGAGACTCAGTGCTCTTCATTCTCCTCCCTACCCCATACACTGGGAGAAAAGCCAGGATAGCTGCATCCCTGGCAGTTATTAGTGTTTTTCCAAAGATTGCAAAGAAAATATCATCAAGAAATGAGACTTGTTAACAGGTATAGTATCTGAGTTTACTCAAAGATAACTTGACTGTGGCTATGATCACAGTGGCTGTGATCTTGAGTTTCTAGTTTCTAAACACAGACTTGCATACGTAGGCCAAAGGCCAACTGGGGGTCAGAACAAAGATCCTGTCTTTGTCTCATACCAATGTCTCTGGGGCCTTGCAAGGGTTAGACAAATCAGCCTTCACCACGGGAGGGAGGGGACCCAGTCTCTCTTGCGTTTGAGGGAAAGTTACTGACGATTCTCAAAGCCAGAGATAAGGAATAGTGTATGGGTTACTTGTCTTCAGCCCAAAGGCCAGTAGCCACCAAATCTTGCTCCCAGGGACTTGGCCAGCATCGCTGTCACAGTTGGCAGAAACTATTCTAAATGACCATCATTTCCCTTTCAGCACACACACACACACACACACACACACACGTCACGAGGAAAGAGTGTGTGTGCTATATTAAAATAATTAAAGCCCTTCTTGCTCCTATCATCTCAAACTATTAAAAACTCTAGAATTCCTGTTAAATAAGAAAGACCATGTAGATCATTTTATGTAAAACCAAATCTCAGACTTTAGAACTGACTCCAGTGCAGTTTTTCTTTTCCCTTGGGGGATGATTCTGTCAACCTCTGGGCAGTTTTACAAAAATCCTACTAGCTCAATGAAGGTGGGTTGCCAGCCATCTCCACTAGCAGTTAAGGGCAGCCAAGAGCTTCTCCTCTTATTATTAAATTTAGAAATGAGATCAGATCAGTCGACAAATAAGCATCTACACATACCAGTCAAATGTCCTCATAAATCTATTGAGCTACTGTGTAATGTGGATGGCCTTACGTAAAACAGCTGCATGTCCAGCGGGAGTCTGTCTTCTCACACTAGATAGATTCTCACTACACCGAGGCTCATTGCCCTAATGGCCAGGCTCAATGGTGCACAGAGAGACCAGATACCCCAACAAATAAGTCAACTAGATTTGGGACCACAGAAGCTTTTAATAAAGTAGAAAACTTTGGAGTTAAAGCTTAAAAAAGAATAGTTTTAGGAAGCAGTGTATTAAAAGACAAGGTTATCATCCTTTAAAAAAAAGACAAAAGTTACTAAATAAACTTAAATACATGAATAATTAACATAAGTTAAATTATTTTAATTTTTTTTTTTTTTAATTTTGAGACAGAGTCTCAGTCTGTTGCCCTAGTAGAGTACCCTGGTATCATCTTAGCTCACAGCAGCCTCAAACTCTTAGGCTCAAGTGATCCTCTTCCCTCAGTTTTCTAAGAAGCTAGGACTATAGGGGCCCACCACCATGCTCAGATAATTTTTCTATTTTTAGTAGAAATGGGGTCTCACCCTTGCTCAGGTTGGTCTTAAACTCCTGAGCTCAAGCCTGCCTCAACCTCACAAAGTGCTAGGATTACAGGCATGAGCCACCATGGAGGATCAACAATTTCTGACTTCAGTTCCAGAATAAATTATCTTGCTCCTATTTCTCCTTCCTAGTCCATCAGTTTCAAGAAAGAAATTTTAGTTGAGCAAGAAGACCCCTTTCTTGTGGAGGTATTCCCTTGTAACGTATTCAAGGCATGCCAGCTGAAAGTGAGTACAGTTAATGACAACAAAGAGCCATGCACAGGGCACAAGGCAGGCACCAAGCCCACTCCCAGGCCTCCTGTGGAATCCTCTCCCCTTGGTTCTTCACTTGTCCACATGCCATTCACATCACGGACATGGCTGAGCCCTAATTTTAAAATGTTTTCAATGTATATAATGCTTGTTCATTCTTTTCCCTGGGCACCTAAAGGATCCTTCTTGCCTTGTTATCTAGTGATTTCAAGGCCATTAGCCTCTAATTCTCTACCAGATTACAAGCCAAAGGAAGCTGGAGATCAACACACAACTTTGGTATCCCCCATGGATTCTGGTGCAGTGCTGAACTTCAATTATTTTAGAGTTTAAGATGCTGTAACTTAAGCAAGGGAGCTGGTCAAAAAGAAAGATGTGACTTAGCAGCTGAAATAAGGGCTTGAAATTTCATCCTTCAGTCAACCCACCCATGTGTCCCTATATTTATTACCAAAATAAACAAGCATGGCACACGCCATCTAACCCATGGCTATTACCCCCACCTTAATTTCCCTCTCAATTTCCTCCTTCGTACTGCTTCAAATTTACCTTAATGCTTTCATATGTGTGTGCGCGTGCTCACACACACAAAAATAAGCACTCAATATGTCAAGACTACAGAACTGTGTAGTGTAGAAGTAAACCCTCATAAGACTTATCACTGATTAATTGAGACAAGAATGTACATAACCATAATACATAGCGGGGGGGGACGGGGAGAAACCTGTACAAGAAAGCCACAGGTATATAGACAAAAGAAATCATTAGTTCTAAACAGTGATCCAAATGTCGAGGAAGGTAAGAGAACTGTTGAAGCCAGAACGTTCCTATGGACCAAACCTTCTAGAGACGACAGTGAAGTCAAAGGGCCCCAAATGCAGATGTGAGCAGGAAAGCAAATGCCACTCCCAAAATTTTAATTACCAATTAACATGATGCAGTTCCTACTGTGTGACAGTGACACATTCACCAAACACATCTGGTTGGCGTGGAGGAGCCACTTTACAGCTCTAAAAATAAGCACATCAGAGAGAAGCTCTAGCGGAAAGATGACCCTGACCTTAGCCTTGGCAGAACGGTTTTGCTTCAAGGGTCCTCAAACTGTGGCCTGCAGGCCACATGAGGCAGTGTGATTGTATTTGTTCCTGTTTTGTTTTTTTACTTCAAAATAAGATATGTGCAGTGTGCATAGGAATTTGTTCATAGTTTTGTTTTGTTTTTTTAACTATAGTCCGGCCCTCCAACAGTCTGAGGGACAGTGAATTGGCCCCCTGTTTAAAAAGTTTGAGGACGCTTGCAATGTTAATAACATCCAAAAAGTAAATTCTTGGTTCTCACTAACGATTTGATAAATACAAAAAAATGTGAGAAGACAGAAGATTTTTTAATGAAACAATAAGGGATAGAAGAATTCCACTTCCAAAATCCTTGGAAAAAATTTCTTTGGATGAATTCCAAGAATTAGAGAGATCAAACTAATTTAATTCTGCCTCCAACCACTTTTCAGGGCTAAGGACTGCCACCTTGTTCCCCAAATCTCTTTTATTACTGAAGAATCGGATACTAACATTTTACATATGCACATTCTTTTCTTTTTGAATACCGGAAGTGGAACTTAAGACATGGCAACATAAGTAAACCAGCTCTACAGGATATTCTCAAACCTATCCTCCAGAGCGACCAACCCAATCCTATACCACAAAAGTAAACTCATTCAGAAACTTTTGATCAAACTCCAACTTCCACACTGGCGAAAAGATTAAAAATATC
>CAUYPK010109286.1:0-27014 GCA_963574355.1 Loris lydekkerianus
TGAATTCAAAAGTCAACCAACACTTTGTCACATTCAATGGCAAGGTGCCTCCCTAAGCTACTGGAACCTCTTCCCCTATGAATTCACGGCATGGTAGATACAAATAATAGCATAAAAATGTTTTTTGTTCATTCATTACAATTTTTTTTTCCCCCCAAAGAAGTATTAAAGCAAATTTTAATGTGTCCTAAAAAAAAAAAAAAAAAAAAAGACCAGCCTGAGCAAGAGTGAGATAGTGAAAAAATAACCACGTGTTGTGGCAGGTGCCTGAGACAGGAGGATTGCTTGAGCCCAAAACTTTAAGGTCACTGTGAACTATGACCCCGTGGCACTCTACTGCAAACTCATCACACCAGCAGACCAGCCAATTCTTGTCCCCAGGACCACTCTGTAGTGGCCCTCAGGGGCCAGCCCACCCTCCCTGCAGGAGGCCAAAATCTGCTCAGAAGTGACAGGAGGGGACAATGCCTCTCTGGAACGGGAAGGGCACAGGTGCCAGAACAAGGGAGGGAGACCATAAATGCTGCCCCTGTCCTTAGCATCACAACAGACACCCTGGGTCCTCCCAAGGGAAGCCACACAGAGCCTGTGCACTGGGATGAACTATGTCTCTCAAAAAGATAATTCAAATCTAACCCCCAGGACCTGTGAATGTGACCTGCTCTGGAAATAGGGGGGATCTCTGAAGACACAATCAAGTGAAAATCAGGCTGTACTGCATTAGGGTGGGCCCTGATCCAACACTAATGTCCTCATAGCAAACTCTGAGATGAGACACAGGAAAAAAGCCATACGAAGATGGAGGCAGGGCCTGGAGTGATGTAGCCACAAGCCAAGGAATGCCTGGCATTAATGGAAGGTACCAGAAGCTAGAAGAGGCAGAAAAGGAGTGTTCCCTAAACTGAGGATGGCCCTGCTGACACCTTGGTCTTAGGCTTATATTCTCTTGACTCAGAGAGAACAAATTCCTGTTGTTTTAAGCCACTTCAGTTGTGGTCCTTTGTCATGGAAGCACAGGCCCTGATGGCCTTTCCTCCCCCCTACCGCAGAGGCAGCAATGACTGGCACAGGTGAGTCCAGCAGGGCCAGCAGTGGCACGTGAAGCCCGGCCCTGGCTGGCCCAGAGACATTGGCTGCAGCCCCAGGGAGGACAGAGCCTTGCCTGCCCCATCCACAGCCCCGGCGTGTGGCCAGTGTGGCATGAGGCCAGCATTTCTGACTCTAACACAAAAATGTCAGGGCTAAAATTAAAGCATTGCTGCACAAGAACCATGGCAACTAGGGGTGGGCTGGGCCTGGCTTCCTAATAGTGAAGCTAAAGGAACCTTCCGAAGTAGAAGGCAGCAGCGCCAAGCACAGTAGGTTGACTCGACAAGGCAGATAAAGTCTTCTCGGGTTTCCACCTATGCTCAAAAGCAGGCAGTCGGCTCGGGCCTGCAGCTCAGCAGCCAGGGCTCCAGCCACATACACCAGGGCTGGCGGGTTCCAACCCAGCCCGTGCATGCTAACAATAATGACAACTGCAACAAAAACACAGCTGGGTACGCACTTGTGACCAGTGCGTCGTGACACGCACTTGTAGTCCCAGCTACTTGGGAGGCCGAGGCAAGAGAATCGCTTAAGCCAGTGGTTCTCAACCTTCCTAATGCCACAACCCTTTAATACATACAGTTCCTGTGGGTCGTGACCCACAGGTTGAGAACCAGTGGCTTAAGCCCAAGAGTTTGAGGTTGCTGTGAGCTATGATGCCACAGCACTCTACCGAGGGCGACATAGTGAGACTCTGTCTCAAAAAAAAAAAAAAAAAAAAAAAAAGATAGGCAGAGTCCTATTGCTTCCAGAGGGTGGGGGGCTAGGCAGGTCCCCAGTGGGTAGCCACCCCTGAGGCTACTTCACAGATTTCATCCTCCCTGGAAGCTTCTTGGGCCTCTCCCTTCTGGAGAGCGCCTAGGTCGAGGCATGTGTCCTAAAGACACGCCAGGGTGCTTCCAGCTTAACCACTGTCACAGCAGCTGGGGAAGATGGTTGGGACAGAAGCATTTGCAGACTGCCCCTCTCTCGTGCAGCTGTAGCTGGCACTTACAGTGACAGCAGCATGAGCCAGAGGCCACCAACTGGGGCCCGCAGACACTCGGAGCTTCCTTCAGGAGTTCAGTGAGGGAGCAGCTGCCTTGACCAGGAATATCTGAGGGCAGGGTTGCCATTCCTGGGGGGAAAGGAGGAGCGGGGACCTAAAGTGGAAAGGGGAGGCCTCCCACCAAGTAGCCTTGAGGCAGGCATGGGGCTCCCAGATGGGCCCAGGGATGCCAAGCAGTTCATCTTTCTATGGGGAACTCTGCAAAGCAGAAGCTCCTGTGGCTCCTGTGGCTCTGCTTATCCTCTTCAACTTGCTGTCCAAGAAGGTTCTGGTAAAGTTTCTTCAAACCCTCCCCCAGCCCCCACCCAGAGACTTTACTATGTCCCCTAGAAGAGGGTAGGAGCAGGAGAAACAGCTGGGCCAAGAAAAATGTTCCAGGGGCACTTCCAGGCCCCAGAGTGGCACGGAAGAAGGGTTGGACAACTCGTTCCTGAATTTCTAGCCCCACGCTTTGGCAGGATCAGCAGAATGAACCAGAAGCACCCTCTGATGCTAGGGACCCAGAGTCCCCTGGGGCCAAGGCAGGTAGGAAGCTCAGCAGCTCACAGACCACACAAAGCTCGGCTGTCTGAGCAAAGGCCAGCTCAGGAGCAAGACCAGGAGGAAAAGCAGCTGCCACCATCCCTGGGCCCAGCCAGACCGGAGAGTGCTCGGACCCTCCCAGGCTGCACTTCCTGCCACTTCAGCTGGCCTCCTAATGTGCCCCTAAAGTCCAGGGTCAGTAAGAGCAGGCCAGGCCAGGCAGGTGTCCTGCAGGGTACAGGGGCCATGACAGTGGTACCTGCTCAGCTGGGAGGCCATGGGGGCTGAGGTGTCCCAGGATCAGGCCCAGAGCAAAGTAAGAGGAGTCAGCACCTAGGTCACTGCCTCACCCAGGACCGCCCAACCGCCCAGCCCCCTCCTCCAGACACTGGGCTTCCCAGTGTAACCAGGAAGAAGCTGTGTCACCAATCTGAAGCATCAACCAAAAGCCAGTTGTCATAGAAACCTTGTTTCATAAATAATTACAGCATAAGTAACTACCAGCCCTTCCGACCTCCATGCCAGGAAATCAGAAGGCAGAGGTGCTGTCACAAAGCAGCCTGAGGAATCCCTCACAGGGAACACTGGCCCTAGGGACTTTCTGCAGGGTCTCAGCCAAAGCCAGGACCCAGGCCTGGCCACTGAGGCCTCCTACTAGAGTCCGTGAAGTATAGATAGGAGAGGGGGTCACAGGCTAATGAGGCCCTACCAGACAGAAGTCTGCCACCTCCCTGAGAAGGGGGCTGGCAGGCACTAGAAGCCAAGTGGGAGAGTGGCCCACGTCCCCCCAGGCCCCCCCAACCTGGGCTGCCATCTGGAAGCCCCCTGCTCCCCACTCCACCGGCCCCCGCACTGCCCTCTGCCTTCCCTTCCACTGGGTGCCAGGAAAAAAGGAGTCAATCTGAGTGGCCGGGAGCTGGAAAGGCCCTGGGAGAGGAGGCTGGATGTGTCATCACCAGCACCTTGCCCAGTGCCACCCACCAGCCCCAGGCAGGCCTGCTTTCCCAGGAATCACACAATCCAAAAGTGGAACAGAAACTCCCGAGCACAGGTGCACCTTGGGCAGGCAACAGGCTCCACGGGCGAGGCTACAATCAGGGTGACAGGGTAAACCCCCCACAGGCGCCTATGAGGGGTGTTGTCAGAGGGAAAGTCAGGGCAGAGAAGGCTGATCAGGCTGAGACAAACAGCCCTTCCTGCTCAGGTGGCCCTCATCACTCACTCACCCAGGGGCTGAGGCACTCTCTAATTTGGGAAGTCATTCTGGTCCACACAACAGGCAAATTATTACTCAAAGTATGAGTGCCATTCCCTGAAACTCCTCTCACCTATATGCAAAAGAGAGAAAGAAAATTCTAGACTCACTGTAGAGTCCCAGGGAGGTGGGGCCTGCTTGCTCAGAGCAGGAAGTGACAGGGTACCCATGGCACTGCTCACCCAGCCCAGGGTGCCTAATGCCTACGAGCTGGGCAGAGGAGGGGATCTCAAGACCACACCCAACATGTCTCTGTGGACGGGGAGTCAGGGGGTCAGTCTGGCCCAAGCCCAGCACCTGAGTCTTATGGACAAAACCATTCCCAGAGCCTTCCCTACTTGCACACCAGGCTCCAGATGGTCAGTTCCTCAGTC
This sequence comes from Loris lydekkerianus, assembly GCA_963574355.1. NCBI lineage: Eukaryota > Metazoa > Chordata > Mammalia > Primates > Lorisidae > Loris > Loris lydekkerianus. The sequence continues at coordinate 4,289 of CAUYPK010109286.1, forward strand.
CCTCAGCTGCCCACCAAGGCACTCTATCCCTAGCGGACAGAGTGAAGCCACAGCTCCCGCCACTCTGGCACACAAAACCAGGTCTTCCCAAATTCACTTCCCCAACCCCTCACCCTAACAATCCCACAGCCTCGCTCAGCTCCCTACTCACTGCTTGACCTGCTCCCTAAGACAGGCCTCCTCAACTCCTCTTCTGAGGGCCTTTAGGGACAAGCCTCTCCGAAGCACGAGCATCATCTCCCAGGGTCTCCACCAGCTCCCTCCTGAGCTGTAGCAAATGGAACTGGGAAAAGACCTTTACAATCCAATGCTGTACCCTCTGGACTTGGCCCCATCCTACAGGCGGACATTGCCACCTCCCTAAGCAACCCTGGCCTCCCCCTCCACCTGGTCCCAGCCCGGCCACCAAAATCAGCAAGGGCCACGCTGGGCCTCCATAGCAACGCTGGTGCAAGCCAGCGAACTGTCCAGCAAAGAGGAAGCACCTGTCAGATGGCTCAACCTTATGTGTAAATAATTTCATTGTTAAACAACCATAAGGTGCTATTTCCCATCTACTAAATTAACCAAAAGTTATTTTATTCTTTTTTCCAAAAGTTATTTTAAATGATAAAATTAGATGTCGAGATGTCGATGCATGTTCATAGCAATTCCACCAAATGGTGGAAACAACCCAAGTATCCATCACCCAAAGGATAGATAAGTACACAAAACGCGGCACATCCACATAATAAAATTGTATTTGACCATAAAAAGGAACAAACGACCTACAGATACAGACTAACCCATGGACGAATCTTGAAAATCATGCTGAGTGAAAGAAGTCCATCACGGCAGGTCTGATGCCATTGACATGCAACATCCAGAACAGGCAAATCCACAGCAACAGAAAGGTGGTCAGTGCGTGCCCAGGGCTGGGGAGTGACGCCTGATGGATACAGGTTTATAAAAACTGGGCAACATACTGAGATCATACACACACCCCCAAAAAATACAAAAATAAGCTGGGTGTGGTGGCAGGTGCCTGTAGTCCCAGCTGCTTGGGAGGCTGAGGCAGGAGGATCACGTCTGAGCCCAGGAGTTTGAGGTTGCTGTGAGGTATGATGACGCCACTGCACTCCACTACAGAGTGAGACAAGGGAAGGGGAAGGGAAGGGCAAAAAAAGTTCCAGTTACACAACCCTGTTCAAAGGGTCACACAGAACTGTATGCTCGAAAAGGGAGAACTTTCTGGAATTTGGTTCCATCTCAATAAAGCTGTTATAAACCACAAACAACTTGATGCCAGAAGCTGTGGGGAAACAGGTAGGCTCCTCCCAAGTCCCAAATCACCCATGTGGGCCACAGCAGTGGACGGCTTGGAACACTCTCACCCACGGCCCAGAGCCATTCCCAAGTTCAGTCTAAAGAAACACACACACAGCTGAGCACGGGACCTGCAGCTGCCGGGCTGCGTATCCTGTACAAAGTAAAACTGGTTCAGTGGTTCGGGAACATCCTAAAATCATGCACAGGGCTGTGTTTGATTTATATTTTTCTAGGGCAAATGGGCCACCATTCTTGCAGCTTTCAAAGGCATCTGGAAGCCAGAAAAGTCCAGAGACCACAGCACCTCTCTCTGCAACCCTCCCACACCTGCCCAGCAGAGGGGGGCCCAGAAGAGAGCATGTAGGCTGCAAGATAGACGGGCACCCAGAACTCAACAAAACAATTTGCCCTGCTAGGGGACAGGGGCCTGAAAGAGAGAACGGAGAGGAGAGGAGGACTCTGCTTCCGGCTGCCCTGGGATTGGTGGCCATGTTCCTCCCCACAAAACTCCCCCTGATGCCTGAGGAAGCTGGCAGGGGAGGAACTTACACCCAGGCTCCACAAAGATCTCTCACACTGAGAAAGAAACAAATGACCCAATATTCTAAAATGGTCACAAGACTGGAACGCTCCATCAAACAAGATAAGGTAGGCGGCAAATGTGCACATGAAGGGATGTTCAACATCATCAGGAATTACAAAAACGCAGTGAGCACCCCAGTTCTGGGGTTCTAAGAGGTGACGTGATTTGCCCTCAGCCCCGGGGCAGCCGTCAGGAGAGCCAGACTAGCCCTAGCCCATTAGACTCTGGGATAACTGCCCGTACGCCTCCCCCCACCACACAGGACTGGAAACTCAAATGCCCAGGGAGCCAGGCAGGCAACATAAATAACTGGCCGAGGGTGAGTGACAAACAGCAACAGGCATGTGGGGCTGCCACTGGGGAGGCTATAGGGAGTGGTGGCAATTGTGGCAAACTGGAGCACATGTCCTCTTGAAAGAGATGAGCTGTGTCCCAGACCCAGGTGATTAAGACCAGGGGGAAATATAGGCTTAGTATAGACTCAGACTTAATTTTTTTAAGCTGGCAAGTTATTTTTTAAAAATTGAACGTAGCAGTGGTTCACACCTATAGTCCTAGCACTCTGGGAGGCTGAGGTGGGAAGAGCACTGAGGAGTTCAACACTAGTCTAAGCAAGACTAAGACCCTGTCTGTACTAAAAATAGAAAAAAAGGACAGGCTCAGTGGCTCACGCCTGTAACCCTAGTACTGGGGGAGGCCAAGGCCGGTGGATTGCTTGAGCTCATGAGTTTGAGACTAGCCTGAGCAAAAGCGAGACCCCATCTCTACTAAAAATAGAAAAACGGAAGCAAGAGGATCGCCGGAGCCCAAAAGTTGGAGGTTGCTGTGAGCTAATTACGCCATGGCATCCTACCCAGGGCGACAGCTTGAGACTCTAGCTCAAAAATAAATAAATAAATAAATAAAAGTTAGCCAGGCATTGTGGCAGATACCTTAATTCCCAGCTAAACTAAAACTATAGCCAGGCTGGTTGCTCATGCCTGTAATCCTAGCATTCGGGGAGGGAAGGCAGTGGATTACTTACACTCAGGAGTTCAAGACCAGACTGAACAAAAGAGAGACACCCCTCAACCCGCCCCGTTTCCACTAAAAATAGAAAAAGCCAGGAGGATCACTTTGACCCCAGGAGTTCGAGGTTGCTGTGAGCTATAATGACGCCACAGTATTCTCCCCAGGGTGACAGAGTGAAATTCTGTCTCAAAAAAAAAAAAAAAAAAAACTAAAAACTAAAAACTAAAACTAAAAAATCTTAGAAGAAAACACAAGGCAAAAGCTTCACAACATTCGATTTGGTCATGATTTCCTGGATATGACGCCAAAAGCACAGGCAACAACAACAAAAAAATAGACAAAGTGGATTTCATAGAAATGTTAAACTTTGTGCATCAAAAGACAGAATCAACAGAGTAAAAATGCAACCCACAGAATGAGAGAAAATACCGGCAAATCATATAAGGGGTTACTATCAGAATATAGAGAACTCCTAAAACTAAACGGTAAAAAAATACTCATTGTATACATATATCAAAAATATCACACTATACTCCACAAATGTGTACAATTATGTCAATTAAAAATTTAAAAAGAAGGTGGAAGCACCCATAGCTCAGTGGGTAGGGCATTGGCCACATACACCGAGGCTGGCGGGTTTGATCCCAGCCCAGGCCAGCTAAAATCAACAATGACAACTGCAATACAACAATTGCTGGGCGCTGTGGCAGGTGCCTGTGGTCTCAGCTACTTGGGGGGCTGAGGCAAGAGAATTGCTTAAGCCCAAGAGTCTGAGGTTGCTGTGAGCTGTGACGCCACACACTCTACTGAGGGTGACAAAGTGAGACTCTGTCTCAAAAAATAAAATAAAATGTATGATGTTTAAAATTTTTTGAGGCACACCTGATCCTCTCATAGCACAATGGTTGACAATCACTGCTCAAAAGGTTAACCACAGAATTACCCTACAACCAGAAGTGACTTCTAGATGAGCTGTTTTTCTCACAACAGTCCTCATAACAAACATGTGGTCTTTCCTAACCCTGAGCTGCCTGCTCTCCAACACAACGCGGCTGTGGCTGTCCCACAGTTCAATCCTAGTATCTATATACCCACACATAAAGGCCTCAGCCTCCTAAAACTGCTCCTCACTTCAGACACCGGCTGAAACTCCCAAGGTCATAACCACCTATAAATCAGGAGCTCCCACAAGCCCCTCCTCAAGTTTAATAATATGCCAGAAGGGCTCACAAAACTGAGCAAAGTGCTGGGCTCCATGGTTCACGCCTATAATCCAAGCCAAGAGGATCTCGAGCTCTGGAGTTCCAGACCAGCTATCTCTATTTTCTAAAAATAGAAAAATTAGCACGGCAGAGGCTAAAACAGTCAGATTGCTTCAGGCTTGAGCCCAGGAGTTTGAGGTTGCAGTGAGCTAGGCTGATGCCATGGCACTTTAGCCTGGGCAACAGAGTGAGACAGTCTCAAAAAAGAGGGAAAAAAAACCCAGGAATTAAGTAACATGTTTTACTTACTGGTTGGTCAGAGGAACTGCAAAAACAGAGCAAGCATAGGCCACTCCACTTTGAGCATAAGGCACTCCAATCCTGGCCGGTCGTCGGTGAGCTCTGCTAAAAGCATCCCCTTCTGGGACCCAGCCAGAAAGGACCAGGAGTGGCTCTAGTGGAGGCTAAACTGTAAATTCAGCCAGAAGCCTCGCAGAATGTACCTGGCAGCAATCGCTAGCCCACCAAAGTAACTCTTCCCCCCCTCCTACCCTACCTAAAATTTTTAAAAGATAAGCACTCTTGCTCTTAGGGGCTGATGCCTGTTGAGTTTCAGCCACCTTTCCCGAGGTGCTCTATGCCCAGATTGGTGAATTGATCACGGGGACCACTGCCTGACACTTACTATTACCAGTTCATTATAAATGATACAACTCAGGAACAGCAGACGGAAGGGATCAGGCGGGCAAGGCCCACGCCCTCCCCAGGCACACGCCCTCCCTACACCTCATGTGTTCACCTGGAAGCTCCCAGAATCCCCTAAGGGTTTTTAGGGAGATTTCATTATCTAGGCATGACTGACTAACCTTGAACTTCTCTCCCCACCTGGAGGTAGAGGGGAGAAAATTCCAACCCTCTTATCATGACTTGGTCTTTCTGGGGACCAGCCCTCATCCTGCAGCTATGTGGGGGACCCCTGCCACCAGTCATCTCATTAGCACAGAAGATGCTTTTACTGCTCCAGAGATTCCAAGGGTTTCAGGAGCTCCTATCCAGCCTTTCAAAATTGACTGAAGTGAAGGTGACACAACTCTGTGAACACACTGGAATCGCGGAATGATACACTTTGATGGGGGCGATGTGATACACTTTGATGGGGAATCGCGGAATGATACACTTTGATGGGGGCACATGAGCTATATCCCAACAAAGCCAGTACCGAAGCAGGTGTACATGACCACTCAACAAAGTTTCAGAAAAATAAGGTCCAGACAAGACATTTGTAAGCAGCACGACACATATGGTTAAGGATTAGCTGGCTGGGCCAGAACAGCTCCCTGTGGCTCTGCACCAACCTTCTGACCTAAAACCACAGCTCAGCCTCCCAACCAGGGAGCAGATCAGGGCACACACGGGAGCTGACATGCTGCCAGGCACTGAGCCAGCACAGCCGCCACCGGCTGACGCCATCATGGCCAAACCCACCTCAGCCTGGAAATTTCCTTCCCCAGGAATGCCAGCCCTGGAGCCCACCTCCTCCCACATGGCCCAGGAGACGACCCTGGTCCCTGTGGGAAGTGTGCCCCAGGGCTCAACCAAGGAAGAGGAACACTTAAGCAGGCACTTTCAACCAGGAATACAACAGCGCACTGACACCCAAACCCTACCATCCCTTCTGAACAACTTCCAAGGAATCTTCCAAGTCATGTGGCCAACGGCCCTGGGTCAATTTGCCCAGTCAGCTTCGGACAATGGGGGTGGGCACAGAACAGCCCCAGACATCCTACCTTTTGGTGCTGCAGGACAGGAAGTGTGAAGGGTCAGGTCGGTGTCCAACAGCCCTCCAGGAGGCATAGCATCCTCCCCGGTGTCCCACATGCTCACAGGTGGCCACCTGCCTCCCAAGCTCCCGGAGGCAGAGAGCCCTGGCCAGCAGCTTCATACTGCCTTGAGCTGGTCACCCAGCTCCCAACAAGGCCTGAGTCCACCTAGCTGGCTTAGCAGTGAGACTCCCAATCCTTCCCTCCCTCCCCCACCGCAGCAGGCAGCCGCTCTGTTTCCTGAGAAGGGCACCCACACGGCTCTGCTACCCCGAGGCCAAAGACACAAGGAATTCCAGACTCAGACTGAAGTCCCAGAGTGAGGCTCTCCCAGGAACAGATGAGAGAGAGGCAGGTCAGAGCCACCACTCCTCTGGGGGAAAGCATGACTCAGATGGGGCTATCAGCAACACCCTGCATGACCTTAAGCTTTCACCTCACTCTAGAAGGGCTGGCCCTCTGGCTAGTACAGCATGGGCCCCTGGGACGGGGCTGAAAGGTCCCAGGCTCACAGATGCTGGCAAGTCACCAATTAGCACAGAAGTATCAGCATGGGTACACCACTCACCCACACTGAGGCAGGTGCCCTGCCCTCCTAAAGTCAATAGCTCTCAACCTCCAGGAAGGCTTGGGAAAATTCAGATTCCTGGACCTAGGCCCTCCACACCCCACTCCCACAGTCACAGGCAGCCAGTCTGCAGGGGCCTGTTTTTCTTTTTACTGTTTTTATTGCAGAAAACATCAAATGTTTATTGGAATGGAGGGAGGTAGGAATTGAAGCCCCATGTACCCATCAAACTGCGGTCAACTCAGGCCTCTGGTCTCCTCTCTGTTCCTACCCACTCCCCTATGCCACGTTATTTTGCAACAAAACCCCAGACATCACAACTTGGCATCTGTAAATATTTCGTCACTCTCTCTAAAAGGTAATGATTCTTTTTTTCTTGAGACAAGGTCTAGTTATGTTGTCCAGGATGGTCTCAAACTCTTGGGCTCAAGCAATTCCTCCCCACCCCACCCCACCCCCAGCCTCCCGAGTAGCTGGGGCTACAAGAAAGGAGCCCAACCTAAAATATAACACAAATTCTTTAATATCGTTAAATATCAAGGGACTATTCCCATTTCCTTAATTATGTCCTAAATGTTTTGAAATCTGCATTTGTGAATAGTCACCAAAAGCTGAGAAGAACCCAGATGTTCTGGGCAGTTGAGGAGACAAACCTCAATACCCAGGTGGCAGAATACCAGGCAACTCAGAGCCAGGAAGCCCCAAAGCCACCCAGGAGCCAGGCTCCCAGGCACTGTGCTAGACAAAATGCTGTCTCTACGAAACTCCGGAACAGGTAAAATTACAGGGGCATGAAATGAATGTGACAGGGCAGAACAAAGCATTTTGAGGTGAAGCAAACAATCCATCTCTCAACTGGGGCTACCACACAGGTGTACACATTTGTCAAACCTCAGTGAGTACATTTAAAATAGGTGCATCTGGCGGCACTTGTAGCTCAGGGGGTAGGGTGCCGGCCACACACACCAAGGCTGAAACCTGGTCCGGACCAGCTGAAACAACAATGACAACTGGAACAACAACAAAAATAGACAGGTGTTGTGGCGCCTGTAGTCCCAGCTACTTGGGAGGCTGAGGCAAGAGAATCACGTAAGCCCAAGAGTTTGAGGTTGCTGTGAGCTGTGACGCCATAGCACTCTACCCAGGGCAACAGCTTAAGACTCTGTCTCAAAAATAAATAAATAAAATAAAATAGGTGCATCTATTGAATGTGCATTACACCCCCAAATAGCTGTTTTTGTAAAAAAAAGCAAAGTAGAACATAATTATCTTAACCTAAAAACAAACTAATGGTTCCTTCACCTTATTATCAAGGGACTATTCAAGTTTCTCCATTATCTCATAAAATCTGCCTCTTGTTGACTCTACTAAAGTATTATTTACATGCAGAAAATCTACATTTGTAATAAACTTCCTCAGTTATTCAGATGTTTGGGGGGGTCCACAGCTGCCATGTGCTCTATGGCCCTCCCTAGGTCACAGCTGAGAGTGAAGGAGCCCAGTGGGATGAAGGCCACACAACCTGTGGGGAACCCCCACCCCTGCAGGTCCCACAGGAGAAAGCCATCTCTGGCCTGATGGAATGGGAGCTGGTCAGCTGCAAGTGCCAACTGCAGGGTGATGCTGGCTGCCAGGCCCACTTACAGGTGAGGCTGGACACGGTGGACAAAGGCCTCCCCATGCACAGGCCCTCTGGGCTACAAAGAACACATCTTCACCAGGGTCTAACATCCCAGCAGGAAGGGAGGAAAGGAGCCAGCACTGTGCCTGACTTTATGGAATGTTCCAGAATACTAGCTCCAAGTGTGGTTTCTATAAATCAAGATTCTGTTTTCATTAATTCCACTGTAAAACCACAGACAGAGCCCCATGTGTAGAAGATTCCAACCCTGTAACATACTAAAATTCACATTCAATCAACTAATGTTGATTGGCACATCCACTAGACACCACCAAGCACTGGGCATTCAGGGTACCACAAGGTACAAAGCCACCACTGATCCCAGGACTCTTCATGGTAGAGAATGGCAAGCAAAAAAAATTAATTAATAATAATTAACCCCTCCCCCCATAGATCTCACACACTTATCTACAAATAAAGGATTCCAAGTTACCAGCCTGCTGGGCAGTGTCCACCCCAAGGTCCCTCTCTGTCAGCATGCTTAAGAGCTGACTGCAGGGGTGGTGTCTGTGGCTCAAGGCATACGGCACCAACCCCACATACCAGAGGTAGTGAGTTCGAACCTGACCCTGGCCAAAAACTGCAACCAAGAAAAAAAAAAAAGAGCTGACTACAATCAGAACTTCCTTTATAAACCCCATCCCAAGACTACCAATCAATTCTGATTTTTAAATTCCTATACATATTTCACTGAGTATAAGGGAGTCACCAGCCACAAGTGACTATCTACATTTGTATTTAAAGCAATTTAATTTGACATAATTAAAAATTCAGTTCCAGCCAGGTATAGTGGTCCGTCCATAGAATCTCAGCACTCTGGGAGGCCAAGGGCACCAGGGGCGGCCAAGAGGAGATCAGACTGAGCAACATAGCAAGACCCCTGTCTCTACAAAAAAAAATGTTTAATTCAGCTCCTTGAAAGGTTAGCCACCTTTCAAACCCTCAACAGACACATGCGGCTAGTGGCTACCATACTGGACAGCACAGACCCAGTACATTTCCACCACTATAGACAGTTCTAGTGGACAGCGCTGCTCTACAATGTCACACTCTGACAACCTGTTACATGCCACATTCTTCAACTTTATTCTGACACTCAGAGAAATGTGTAGAAGCCCACACGGATGCCACGATGAGGCCTTATGAGAATACAAAGCTAAGCCTGGGCAGCAGTGAGAAAGACCACAACAGGTCACCTGGCAGGAAAGCAACCCACTAATTGCTCAGCCACTCCGAGTACAGGGCTGACATTGGTCAAGAGCTCCAACCTCTGGGACCCTCATTTTCCCCATCTGTCAAATAAAAAGCTGGGCTCAGGGACCTTATTTAAGGATCCTTCCAGGTCTCACAGAACTCAAGAGTCCAAGAAAAAAGTAATTTACTAACTAAACGTTAGTTAACATTACTCAAAATAAACCAAAACAAAAATGTTCTTCTGAGACTTTAAAGGTTGTCCCAGAACCTGTTATCTCTTTGGGCTATAATAAAACAAACAAAAGGACAACACCCCACAGTGGCCTGCCTGGCTGTCCAAAGGTGGGGCTCTCAAAGGAGAACTGTCCTTTATGTGAGTTCACAATTATACGTGGCTGGAACTCGGGTAAAGGTATTAATTCTCACAATAATCCTACGCTAGGCACCATCACTATCTCTGTTTTACAGATAAGCAAACTGAGGTTCAGAGAGGTTAAGTTAATGTGCCTACAGCTACACATTGCCTGTAAGAGGCAGAGCTGTGACAGGAACCCCAGCCATGGGCTTCTTGAGCTTGCCCCCACTTTTTAAAAAAAACAGCTTCCACTGACTTACAATGTGCCAGCCATTTCTGCCAGACACTAGCTACATATTCTTTTACTTAACCTCAGAACAAACCATGAGAAATGGGGGCCAGAGAAAGGCTGAGCAGTACACTCTAGGTCACACAGCTAGCAAAAGGCAGAGGTTGAATCTGCCCCCTAGACCAAGGCCTGCAGAGCTGCCTTTGACGACTGCCCTTGCATGGCCTTAAAACCCCTATTCCTTCAACAGTGTCAGAACTGGGGACATGTGACACTCTGTTTAGGATGGCAGTGACTGAATTTTCCATGTGTCGGTTTCCCTCCTGGTGCTTTGCTTCTTGGCAGTATCCAGTGAAACCTTGTTAAATTCATGGGCTCGGCTGTGCTAGGCCAGGAGGCTCCTCTTTCAACTCTGGGTGTCAGCTCAGATGTCCTTAAAGGCTCCCCACCCTCGTATAATCACTCTCCAGTGTCCTGCGGCTTCTTCAGATCAAGCCCATGTGACACTGCCCTTTTCACAGCCCCCACTTTGGCAGTCACACTCTGCACCTGAGGCTCACCTCAACCAGGCACCCTGCTCAGGAGTCCCACTGCCAAACAGCCTCTTTAAAGACAAAATGCCACTGTGGATCCAGACAGCAAGAAGCAGCACGGTAGGTCCCATGGGTAAGAAAAATCATGCACATGCATGCTTGGGATGGATGGAAGTATCTAAAGCTATGCAAAAATCTATTCACTGACATACAGAGTGACTATTCTTCATCCAGAAGAGGTAAATCAAAGCCTAGCCTGCCACAGATAGATTTAAATCAATGTTTTCTTTTTCTTTTTTTTTTGGCCAGGGCTGGATTTGAACCCACCACCTCTGGCATATGGGGCTGGCGCCCTACTCTTTTGAGCCACAGGCACTGCCCAGTATTTTCTTTATTCAAGAGCATGGTGGGAAGAATACTGGATCTGGAATCGGAAGACCTGAGTAAGAGATACCCCTGGAGCTCCTGGAGCCAGATGACCTTATAGGTCAGTCTCCTGGCACCTCCACTTCCTCCTCCACACAGGTAGGGGTGGAGGTCCCCTATCTGGGCAAACCACCTGAGATGAGACAGGTACACAATAGTGAAGCCCCAAGGCCCCAGCCAATACTCAGTAGCTGAATTCAAGGCCTGGTTGGTCCAGGCCCATCTTTCTCCAAACATCAGTGACTTCTATTATCTTTGTCCCAGGGAACTCCAGAATGGGTGGGGCCAGGACCTCCACACAGCCAATAACAAAGCAAATGGAGCAGGGATCCCAGAAAGACTTTCCTTTTCTGGAAAAGTCAAAACTGACCTTGAGATTAGGAAAGGATCTCCACTAGGCCAGAAGACAAGACTCGGGGCAGGATCAAGGAGCTCCATTTATCCAGCCTTCCAGGGCGATGTCAACATCCACAGGAAAGTAACAAGTAACTTGCATCAGCTCTACCTGGCTCTGACCCAAGGTCAGTGTGATGCCTAACCCCCAAACTTGAGGAATTCATCCCCCAAACAGGAAGCAGCTCTCATTCTTGGTAGTTCATTAAGCAGGACAGGACCAGTTGCAGGCCATAGTGCCTGGGCAGCCAGAGACTGAAAGCCCAGCTTCCTTCCCCAAGTGCAGGCTTACCTCCTGCATCAGATGCTGCCCAAGGAAACTGCAGAGTAACCTTGAGGCTGCCCTCCCATCTCCTATGGGAAACTGAGCTAGTCCATGTCTCCAGCTTCCTCTGGGGGCCTACATCTATCTACTCAGTACCCCGTGGAGGAAGGACAGGGGGTGGGGTGGGGTCGTGCGCTTAGAAAACCCTTTGCCCCTATTGTGTGAGATGTTTTCCGGCCCAGTGGACCACTCATTTCCTTTTCTTACCAGCAAACTGTTTGAGGCCAAGAGTATTATCTGTTCTTCCTTGTGTATACCTACTCTCTCAAAACCGAGGCAGTCCACTGAAAGGAACATCACATCCGCAGCCCCCTCCCACCGATGGGCGCGCGCGGCTCTGGGTACCCGCCCTCCATCTCTGGGGGTTTTGGTTGGCTCCACCTAACCGCCGAGGTAACAATACTGAACCCTCCAGAGGCCAAGCGGGACCACTGGGCTGAGGTTCACAGGCGATAGGACTGGGGGCTCTGCACCGAGCTTCAACGCAGGACCCCGTCCCTGCCCCCTTCCTCGCCCAACAGCCGGTGCCCGCGGCCGCCGCCCTGCCGAGAGGCCGGCGGGAGGGGCCGGCGAGGCAGGCCCGGCTTCTGCGGCATCACCAGACACATCCCGGCCCCAGGAGGCCGAAGGACAACCCCTGCCCCGTCCCTCCGGGTATCAGAGGATGGGGACCGTGGGCTGGGCGGGGGCGGCATCTGCAGACTGGGACCGCAGGGCGGGTGGGACAGGCCCAGAGCGGCGCCGGGCGTTCCCGCGCCGCGAAAGTTCCTGTCTTACCGGCATATCTGGATGGCGGACGGCGTCTCAACGGCGGGGTCCGACATGCTGGCGGCGACGGCGGCAACCTGCGGCGGCAGGAGAGCGCAAGTGTCTGGCAGGCCGGGCGCGGAATGAATGAGCCGGGGCGGCGCCATGGAGGGGGAGGGCGGAGGCGGAGCCATAGAGCCGGAGAGGCGGGGTCTGCGCGCCGGGGGCGAATCGAGCGCGGCCTCCTCGAGCGGGCCCCGCCCCCCAGCAGACCCCGCCCCTCGTCCCGCTTCCCGGGCAGCCAAGGCCGCCGCTGGCTCTAGCGGACGTCCTGGATCGGCGGCTACGAGGGCCGTGCTGGGGCGCCGTTTCCAGAAGGTTCGGTGGCGGTTGGGCGGCGCTGGCGCGGGGAAGGCCCGCGAGCCGCGGCGGCTGCGTGCGACCCTCGTGCGGCGCGGAGGGCGCCCTCCGACCCAGCCGGAGTCGCGGAGCCTAGTGGACAGGCTCGCCTGCCGGCGAGGCGGCAACACTGGTGCTGGGCGTTCCCCGCCCCCCGCGCCGGCGATTCGCTGCCTGCCCTGTGCCGGGGCGGCCGCTGAGGGTCAACGCGGAAGGCCCAGCCCGAGGGCCTTGCTGGCGCGCCTGAAATCCGCCCTCCCTACCCCCCAGCGTCTCTCACTGAAGTCGGCCATAAAAGAAAATTGAAAGCGATTTGCCATAAAAGAAGATTTATGGCTGCTGCCGGGAAGCACATGGGCGTACCAAGCGGGAAGGGGCCTCTGCTGTAGAGGCACAAAGCGACGCTAGGTGGGGGGGAGGAAGAGGCGCCTGCCCACACCGCCCGCTGCAGGTTTCCCTGCGAATATTGAGCTGGGGTGTGCACGTGCTGCAGCAGGCGGTGGCACCAAAGGGGGGAAAGGCAGTCACCCTAATCTTCTGGAATTAGATTGTTTACTGCCTATGCAGTTTGACTTTTCCCACATTTTCTACAGTGAACGTAGATTTGTACTCATATTAAAAAAATAAAACCCATGGAACTGAGTATCCCCAGTGCAATTTGAACAAGCCATTTTATACTCAGGTGGGTAATGCTGGAGGAACTGGACGGATGGCAGAGGCAGCCCATGGTATAATCTAAATAAAACTCCCAGGGACAGCAGGGTAGCCCAGATTAGGCCTCTCGGATGTCCCGGCTGTGTTACACTGAGGTTAGTTTCCTAGCATGAAGCATCCTGGGCACCAAGCATGTTTGAACACTACCTTTTTTTCTTTTTTAATTTCAGATTAATATGGGGGAACAAATGGTTAGGTTATATAATTTACACATGAAAGGTAAAGTTAGAGTTGTAGCTGTGTTGAATTTGAGATTTTCTCTTTCATGTGGCTCTGGGTTTTTATTTTATTTTATTTATTTATTTTTTGAGACAGTCTTACTTTATTGCCCTGGGTAGAGTGCTGTGGCATCACAGCTCACAGCAACCTCCAACTTCTGGGCTTAAGCGAATCTTGCCTCAGCCTCCCAAGTAGCTGGGACTACAGGCGCCCGCCACAATGCCCAGCTATTTTTTGGTTGGAGTTGTCATTGTTTGACAGGCCCAGGCTGGATTCAAACCCACCAGCTCCGATGTATGTGGCTGGGGCCCTTAGCCACTAAGCTACAGGCACCCAGCCTGGCTCTGTGATTGTTAATCTCTTTGTTTCAAATTGGTATTGAGTACATGTGATGCTTGTTTTTCTAATCTTGTGATACTTGGGAGAATACTCTCCAAATCCACCCAGGTTTGTTAACAAAAGATGCAAAGTCTCCATCTTTCTTTATGGCCAAATAGTATTCCATGGTATACATACACCACAGTTTATTAATCCATTCATGTGTTGATAGGCACTTGGGTTGTTGGCACATCTTTGTGACTGTGAACTGAGCTGCTAGGAACATCTGACATGATGTGGAGCCTTATGTTAAATGGGGTAATAAAATACTACCCTGACCTTCGTGAGGATTAAGTGACAATAAGAAATATAAGGGGCCCAGCAGGTTTGTTAGAGCATTCCTTCTTCCCTACATGTTTCTCTAAACCACCCTTCCCAGACAGTGATGAGTGTACTGTAACTAGAACTTACTGAAGCCCTAGCCCATGTTACAGGGGTACTCCTACAAGCATTAAAAGTATCCTGTTCTTTGAAAAGTTCAGGCCAAGCGTGGTGGCTCATCCCTATATTCCTAGCCCTGTGGGAGGCCAAGGCAGGTGGATTGCCTAAACTCATGAGTTTGAGATCAACCTGAGCCAGAAGGAGACCTTGTCTCTAAAAATAGCCCAGTGTTACCGCAGACACCTGTAGTCCCAACCGCTAAGGAGGCTGAGGCAAAAAAACTGCTTGAGCCCAAGAGTCTGAGGTTGCTATGAGCTATGACACCATGGTACTCTACTGAGGGTGACAAAGTGAGACTTTTTTTTCTCAAAAAAATAAATAAGCAAAAAGTTCAGGATCTTCCAATGTGACTGATGCCTGTTGTCCCAGCTCCCTGAGAAACTGAGGTGGGAGGATCCCTTGAGCCCTGGCATGCAGGGCTGCAGGGTGTGTGTGGTGTGCAATGATCTGGCCACCTGTAGTCTGGGAGGCAGAGCCAGATCAAGGACCCAAATAGCCTGACTCAAGCCACATGTTAGAGAGACTAGAGATACTCCTGGGGGCTGGAGGAGTGGGCAGAGTGATTTAGGATTCAATAGGCTGATCCCTTCCAGTGGGGAGGAGTGATCAGGAACAACTACACCTTTGGAAAATGGTGTGGCTAACAGCTCCAGTATTACTGTGTCCTAATTCCATAGAGAGAAAATACTTCCCTTATGTCAGCGGTTCTCAACCTGTGGGTCATGACCCACAGGCACTGTTTTAAAGGACCCAGACATTAGGAAGGTTGAGAACCACTGCCCTAGATGATTATTTGATGTCCAGTTTTCAAGAATGGAGGGCAGTCCTTCAGCAAAACCCAGGGGATTATTTTAGCCACAGTCTCTCACTTTCCCATTTTACATATTTTTTGCTTTCCCCTCAAGTTACTAGGCCATTTCTATTGCTCCCTTTCAGCACAACTTCTCAAAAGAGCTGTTGATGAACATACGTTCTGGCCAGGTGCTAGTGACTCACACCTGTAATCTCAGCACTTCAGAAGGTTCAGGGGAAGGGTCACAAGGAGTCCCGGGTTGCAATGAGCTATGCTCATGCCACTGCCCACCAGCCTGGGTGACAGAGTGAGACCTTTGCCTCTTAAATAAATAAATACATGCTGCCTCTCCCCTCCTTCCGTTCTCCTTTGAACCCATTTTAGTTGTTCATTCTACCACTAATTCCTTTCGAGTTGCTACATCCAATATTCCCTTGTCAGAACTCATTTTCCTGGGTCTCTCGGCAGTATTGAGTACACGTGATCCCTCTCTTCGGAAGCACTTCTTCCTTGTTCTCCCTTGTTCTGTTTTCCCTCCTGTGCAGGTTCTGGCTCCCACCCTCCTCTCAGAATTTCAGAGACGCCCCCTACAGTGCTGGACACTTGAGGACACTCTGTTTCATCACTTTAATGCCATCTATGCCACACACACCTCTGGCCAACCTGACTTCTCCCCTAAATTCAGACTCGTGAATCCTCTGTCTACACCTACTCCTGCTCCAGTGTGGCAGGCATCTCACGCTGCCCTTGTCTGGATACTCTGTCAGAACCCGCCCCCTCTGTGTCCCCCTCTCAGTGAGCTGCTATCCCTTCCTTCCAGTTGCTCTTGACTCCCCTCTTTCTCTCACACCGCTCCTCTAACCCATCAGCAAATATGCAGGCTCCACCTTGGACATGAATCTCAGCTGTGGTCACGTCTCACTAAGGCATTCAAGAATGTGCCCCACAATCACAGCTGGTGGTGTTTCTGTCCTCACATAGCACTCTCTACCACTGCTCACATAGCTTCAGTCACTCCAACCTCCCAGATGGTCCTTCAATGCACCTGATGTGCCTCAGGGCCTTTGCACATGCTCTTCCTCTGCCCCACCACTCTTGGAGGCAAACTCCACCTTGTAAATCAGGCCTTCCCTGGCCTCTTATCTGAAATTGCAGTCTCCTGCCCACCCCCAGTGCTGCCTGTGCTTCTCCCTCCTTCATTTTTCTCCTTAGCACTTAACACCATTTCACATACATTTTACATGTCTTCCCCAACTAAACCATATAAGGCAGGAATTTTTTTAATTTCTGTGAAAGATGGCCACACCTTTTTCCAAGGGGTTTTTTTTTTTTTTTTTTTTTTTTTTAGAGACAGTTTTTTTGTCGTCCTTGGTAGAGTGCTGTGGCATCACAGCTCACAGCGACCTCCAGCTTTTGGGCTTAGACGATTCTTTTACCTCAGCCTCCCAAGTAGCTGGGACTACAGGCACCCGCAACAACGCCGGGCTATTTTTTTATTGCAGTTTGGCCGGGGCTTGGTTTGAACTTGCCAGCCTCTGTATATGGGGCCAGCGCCCTACTCACTGAGCCACAGGCACTGTCCATTCCAAGGATTTTTTTTGGTTTGGGGTATTTTTTTGAGAACCCTGTTACCCTGTGTATATAGAGTGCCAGAGCATTATAGCTCACGGCAACCTCAAACTGTTGGACTCAGCAATCCTCTTGCCTCATCTTCTGGAATAGTTGGAACTAAAGGCACTCGCCACAATACCCAGCTATTTTTTTAGAGATGGGGTCTAGCTCTTGTTCAGGCTGGTTTCGAACTCGTGAACTCAGGCAATACACATTCCCCTCGGCCTCTCAAAGTGCTAGGATTACAAGCGCCAGCCACTGTGCCCGGCCTAAAGGTTTTTAATCATTTCTGTACCCCAAGCTCCTAGAAGAGTCTAGTGCATGGTGGGTGCTCACTAAGTATTCTATGAGGGGCTTAATCAACAGACATAATTGAGTCACCCATGGCAGATATTTAATTCATTATATTTAATGTTCCCTCTTTCCTTAGAAATATCCACAAACTCATTTTTTTTAAAAAATCTTTAAATATATTATTTAAGTAATTTTCCTAATTTTATGGGAAGATACTCATGAAATTGTTGATAGTGATAACCTTTGTATAAAAAGTCATTATTTTTCATTTTACATATTTTTATGCTGTTACCACATGACCTTTTATCTGTTTTGTTATTTTTCGTGTCAATATGGAGTATAGGATATGAAGCAACAGGAGACTCTTATCCACTGATGGTAGAATATGAGTTGGTACAACCTTTTTGGAGAACAGTTGACAATAATTGCTGAAGTTGATAACAGCCAGACCCTTTGATCAGTAACTCAGCTGCTAGGCATATATCCTCTGTCTTGAGTGCACCCAGATGCTTAAAAGATGGCTCGTGACAACTCTGTTGTTATCACTAAACTGGAAATAGCCCAGATGGCCATCAGCAGTAGATTGGATCAGTAAATTGTAGTATACTCATCAATGGAAAACCACATAGTCAAGAAAACCACCCCTGGGTAGCTTAATGACATCGAGGAAAGGAAAGAAGATAAACCAGAATACACGTAGAATGGAGCCCTGCACACGAAGACCTGACACTCGGTTCAGAAAAACGTGAGTAGGCAGTGGAGCTTTAAAGAAAACAAGAGGCTCGCCTGTGGCTCAAGCAGCTAAAGCGCCAGCCACATACACCTGAGCTGGCAGGTTCGAATCCAACCAGGGCCTGCCAAACAACAATGACGGCTGCAACCAAAAAATAGCCACCGGGTGTTGTGGCGGGTGCCTGTAGTCCCAGCTACTTGGGAGGTGGAGGCAGGAGAATCGCTTGAGCCCAGGAGTTGGAGGTTGCTGTGAGCTGTGATGCTGTGGCACTCTACCCAGGGTGACAGCTTGTGGCAAAGAAGGAAGGGAAGGAGGGAGGGAGGGAGGGAGGGAGATTATCACAACAGTCAGGGTAGTGGGTATCTCTCTATGGAAGGGGGGAGGGTTGTCACCGGGTCAAGTGGAGGTGAGGAGAGTGTTAACCGTTCCAGCTCTTCACCTTGGTGATGGTGTTTGCATCTGTACTGTTTTATATTTAATGTTCATGTTTATGTTCCATTTATATCACAATTTTTATTTTTATTTATTTAGTCAGTCTCACTTTGTTGTCCTTGGTAGAGTACTGTGGCATTATAGCTCACAGCAACCTCAAATTCTTGGGCTCGAGTGATCCTCTTGCCTCAGTCTCCCAAGTAGCTGGGACTATAGATGTCTGCAACAACTGACAGCTATTTTTAGAGATGGGGGTCTCGCTCTTTCTCAAGCTGGTCTTGAACTCTTCGGGTCAGGCAATCCACCTGCGTTGGCCTCCCAGAGTGCTAGGATTATAGGCATCAGCCACCGCACCCAGCTACAATTTTTTTTTATTTTTTGAGGTAGAGTTTCACTATGTCACCCTTTAGAGTGCCGTAATGTCACAGCTTACAGCAACCTCCAACTCTTGGGCTTAAGTGATTCTCTTGCCTGAGCCTCCCACGTAGCTGGGACTATAGGCACCCATCACAACGCCCAGCTATTGTTGTTGTTGCTGTTCTTGTTTTAAAAGGCCCAGGCCAGATTCGAACCTACCAGCCCCAGTGCATGTGGCTGGCACCCTAACCACTGAGCAACAGGTGCCACACCCCCAGCCACAATTTTTAAAAATTAATGGAGCACAGTGAGAATAGCCTACATCACAAAGTCCCCAACTGTAGATGCTGGAATGGATGTGGAGAGAAGGGAACATTTTTACACTGTTGATAGGACTACAAACTAATACAGCCTCTTTGGAAAGAAGTATAGAGAATCCTCAAAGAACTAAGAGTTGACCTTTGATCCCTCAATCCCATTACTAGGTATCTACCCAGGAGAAAAAAAATCATTTTACCTTAAGGTCACTTGCACAAGAATGTTTATCAAAGCTCAGTTCTGAATCATCAAGATGTGGAATCAACCCAAGTGCTCATCAACTCATAAATGGACTAATAAACTGTGGCATATGTATACCATGGAATATTATTCAGCCTTAAAAAGATCTTTAAATATTTTGTATTAACCTGGATGGAATTGGAGAACATTCTACTTAGTAAAGTATCACAGGAATGGAAAAGCAAGTCCCTCTGGTGTATCCAAGACTAATATAAAACTGACAGGTGAACAAATGCTCGCACAAAAAAAAGCACAATTAAACTCCAGCTGCGGGGAGGTGAGGGGATTGCTGTGCTCTCACCTAAGGGGCACAACGGAAAGGTACACAGCACACTTCCCAGGTGAGGGACACAACTACAACTTGAACTTTACCTAACAAATGCAAATAAAGTAACCTAATTACCAGCACTCTCATATTAATCTGAAATAAAAAACAATTAGTGGGGAGTGGAGTTAGGGGCCATTATCTTTCTTTATATGTTTTGGAAAGTCCTGAGCCCACCTGGTGGTTAAGGGTGTGGACTCTCCAGTCAAATTCCTGTTTTGATGTCACAGTTTTACCTCCTACTTCGGCAGGTCACCTGCCCTCTCAGAGCCCAGATTGCCTCATTAGTAATTGTTGTGAAAACTAAGCAAACAAGGGATGAGATACAATTAAGCATTCCAAAATATTAACTATTGGTGTACTTGAGTCTATTAAACATAATAAATGTTGTTGGTTAAACTGAAGATTTGTTTCTTATGTCAGCTTGAATCAGCACCTCAGAAGAAGCTAAATGGATACAGGGCATAAGATGCCAGCACTGACCAGTGTGGGAAGAGTAATATTCCCCCCTGCCACCCCTGGGCCTGGGCAGAGGCAGAAGGCAGGGCAAGAGGAGGGGCCCCAGGGCCTGTGTGCAGAGCCCCAGGTGACAAGGACAGCAGGGCCTCTGAGTAAACACAGGGACCTTCCACCAGCCTGTCTGAAAGTCACGTGAAGGCCACTTACTGGGGGCCACGACAAGCTAGCTGTCAAGACACTGGGACAGGACAGGCACGGTGGTTCTCATCTGTGATCCTAGCACTCTGGGAGGCCAAGGCAGAAGGATCCCTTTAGCTCAGGAGTTCTAGATCGACCACCCTGAGCAACAATGAGACTCCATCTCTACTAAAAATAGAAAAATTAGCTGGGGTTTGTGGCAGCCACTTGCCATCCACCTACTCAGGAGGCTGAGGCAGAAGGATCACTTAAACCCAGGACTTTGAGGTGCTATTAGTTTGGCTGATGCCACAATACGTTAGCCTGGACAACAGAGCAAGACTCTGTCTTGGCCTTTTTGGAAAGAAGTTTGGAGAATACTCAAGGAACTAAAAGTAGACTTACCATTCGATCCAGCAATCCCTCTACTGGGTATATACCCAGATGTTGTAAATGTCTTTACAACAAAGACATTCGCACCACAATGTTTATTGCATCCCAATTCATAATTGCCAAGTCGTGAAAGCAGCCCACAGTGCCCATCAACTCATGATGGATTAACAAATTGTGGTATATGTATACCGTGGAATACTATGCAGCCATAAAAAGATGGAGACTTTATATCTTTTATGTTTACCTGGATGGAGCTGGAATATATCCTTCTTCGTAAAGTATCTCAAGAAAGGAAGAAAACATCTACTCAATACTACTATGAAACTAATACATAATCACCTACACATTCATATGAATGGTAAAACATAACTATAGTCCAGAAAGTAGAAGAGAAGAAGAGAGAGAGGGAGGGTATTTGGGGGGCCTCACCTAATGTGCATGATGCAACAGTACATTTCAAAACTATTAAGAGTATAATTGTGATGGAGGTGTTAATCAGTTCAATGTAAGCATTTCACATTGTATATCAAATCAGTACACTGAACCCCATAAATGCATCAATGTACACAGTTATGATTTAATTTTTAAAAAACTGAGATGCTGGGGTGTCTCAGTTGAGATTCTTGGGTTGTCAACAGCTGAAATGATTATTATTGAAATAATCATCTCCGGACATTGTAATCACACACACGGCAAACTGAATCGAGTGGTGATAGACAGTGAGCAGCTTAGGACTAAAAGATTCAAACAAAGAGGATGAGTAACCCCAGGTTTCTGGTTTGTGGAAAAGTGACGGTACCACTGGCAGGAATGGGGAAATATGGCAGAAAATTTTATTTATGGGGAAAATTTTTAGATTTTTAGGAAAAGTATAAAGACATAATGTGGCTGGGAAACTGGATATCGACCTTTAAAAAATAATGAAATTGGATCCAATTTGTATCCTACACAAAAATCAATCCGAAAATAATCAAAGATCTAAATGTAAGAGCTGGAATCAAAAGGCCCTTAGGGAAAAGACATAGGGGTAAATCTTTGTGACCTTAGTTTAGACACAAGTTTAAAATTCAAAGGTAATCAAAGTATACAAACTTGGTTATATTTTGGCAGTTCCACAAGAAGTTAAATGTAGAATTACCCTGTAACCCAACAATTCTACTTTTAAGTGTATATACAAGAGAAATTAAAACATATGTCCACAAAGAAACTTGTACACAAATGTTTATCATGGCATTATTATAGCTAAAAAGAAGAAACAATCCAAATGCCTATCAATGAATGAATGGATAGACAAATTGTGATATGTACATGAAATGGACTATTATTCAGTCATAAAATGGAGCAAAGTACTAATAAATTTCACAACTGGATGAAGCTCAAAAACATTATTTATGCTATGTGAAAGAAGTCAGTCACAAAAGTCACATATTGTGTGCCTACTTTTATAGGACATATTCAGAATAGGCACAGCCAGGGAGACAGAAAGCAGATTAGGGCCTACCAGGTGACGGCGAGTGATTACCAAATAAGCATCAGAGGGTCTTTCTCTGGGGTGACAAAAAAGTTTTAGAGCTAGAAAATGGTAGAGAGTATCTAACTTTTTTTTTGTAGAGACAGAGTCTCATTTTATGGCCCTTGGCAGAGTGCCGTGGTGTCACCCAGCAACTTCCAACTCCTGGGCTCAGGTGATTCTCTTGCCTCAGCCTTCTGAGTAGCTGGAACTACAGGTGCCCGCCAGAACACTCAGCTATTTTTTTGTTGAAGTTGGGCCAGGGCCAGATTTGAACCCGCCAGTGGGTAGGGCGCTGAGCCACAGGTACCGCCCAAGAGTATCTAACTTTTTGAATTCACTAAGCAACACTGAACTGTATATACTCTGTAATCATTAATTATATGTTATGTGAATCTTACCTCAATTAAAAAAAACTGTTCATTAAGTTTCTTTCCATTAGGAGCTGGGATTAAAGATGGCGGCTGAGTAACAGCTTCCCTGTAACTGGGCCTGGCGAATCTGGGGAGACAAGACTCCAGACATCTCTGGCCGGTGGGACCTGCCTACAATCATCCC
>CAUYPK010109290.1:0-19036 GCA_963574355.1 Loris lydekkerianus
GTCATGGGGGGGGGGAGGAAAATCAGAGAGAGGGAAGGAGGGAGGGGGTGAGGCCTTGGTGTGTGCCACACCTTCTGGGGGCAAGACACGATTGCAAGAGGGACTTTACCTAACAAATGCAATCAGTGTAACCTGGCTTATTGTACCCTCAATGAATCCCCAACAATAAAAAAAGAAAGAAAGAAAAACAAAGAGAACTCAATGCTGCTGTCATTTTTTCATTGTGTATGTGTATGGAAGTGGGTCTGGGTGATAAAGGAAAAGTTTATTTTAAGATGTTATATGTTTGCCTCAGGATTAACTAATACTGGAGATTCATTATTTCTGTTGTTAAAAAGTCAAATATTCCAACTGATTGCAGACTATCAAAGTTTTCTACATTGATATTTTCCCAAACAACTCCTGGTTTGGGTGGGCAGATTATGTATTAAGCTCCAGGTTCTGCAAAATGAGTAAGTTCGTGGGCCTACTGGTCTGGCCATGTAATAAATCTGTTAGAAAGTGTAGGGGGGTCAAATCCCTCCCTTTGGGGTGTACAACATAACGTTGATGTGGTATGGTAGCTGTTAGCAGAAATACAGGGAAGGAGCCATAAAAAGTGATTTATACTTTATTACCAAGCAGCTAATAACTACGGGGTTGAATGGGGAGACCGGGAGAGCCCGTGGTAAAGGCAGAGTGAAAATAAGACAAGTGTGGGAGACAACATACATATTCATGAAATATAGGGACTGTGGGATGTTAGACCAGACAGTGGGCATCCATTAAGAAAGCAGCTAATTAATTGGTGATGATAGTTGTGGGCAATCAACGCTCCCTAAATTGACTTAAGGGAAAGTATCCAGAGGGCATTAAAAAAGGCCTAATAAGTGTGTATTGTCTCCTTTCCTTACTACCCAACAGGCTCTGCTTTAAATGACATTCAAAGGATGTTCTGCCACTGAGGAAGGATTAAAGATTACTGATTATCCTGTGGCAACATGGACGGTCACGGCAAGGCTGCCTTACACAGACAGGCCAGTGGCTCTGAGCTCTGTTTCTCACTGCACACAAACTCAGCAGGAATTGTAGACTCATTACCCAGAAGGTTCTGACTTAGGATGGTGCAATTTAGATTTTTGACTTCACAGAGGTGGGAAAGTGATGTGCATGCAGCAGAAACCGTCTTCCAAGTACACACTTCAGCCTTCTGTTGTTCTCTTACATTCAATAAATTCCTTTGTATTCAATGAGATATTCAAATGGGCTGGGTGTTAGGTGATTTTGCCCAACTGCAGGCTCATATAAGTGCTGTGAGCGTGTTTAAGACGGCAGGTGGAGCTACAGTGTTTGGTAAGCTTAGGTTTATTAAATGCATTTTTGACTTAATGATATTTTGAATTTAAGATAAGTTTATCAGGATGAAGCTTCAAGGAATCAAGGAACATCTATCCTGCCTTCCTTTGCCTCAGCCTCCCAAGTAGCTGGGCCTACAGGCACCCACCACCACGCCTGGCTATTTCTTTTGTTTTGGTTGTCATTGTTGTTTTAGCTGGCCCGGGCTGGGTTCGAACCCACCAGCCTCAGAGTAAGTGGCCGGCGCCCTACCACTGAGCTATGGGTGCCACCAAGTCCTGCCTTCCTTTGTTTGTGTTGTGTATGATAATAAAGGTAGAATGACCACTCAGACTATTCAGACAGTCTGGTGTGACTACATAATTTGTGGTGAGACAGCAACAGCCTTGCCCACCACATACTCTGCAAATCACACTTTAGGGTCATTTTGGAAATACTCACCTTGTGAGCTCTGGACCCCATCTTCAACACTGCGTGTAACCTACTAGAGTGAGGGTTCCCTTCTTACTTCTGAAACTCATCTGTTCATGAATTTAAGGCTTTTCTTATCACCTCACTAAGCGTATGGCCCTACACATGCATACACCACACTTTTCTTCGTGTTCTGTTCTAACTCATCTGTTTTAAATGGTTTTTTTCTCTGATTCTCCCGTCACATTGCCACCACAAGTAGAGACTGAGTGTTGAAGGTTAAAGACAGTATCTTTGGAAGTAAGAAGGAGAACCTCACTTTGGTAGGTTTGATGCAGTGTTGAAGACGGGGTCCAGAGCTCACAAGGTGAGTATTTCCAAAATGACCCTAAAGTGTGACTTGCAGAGTACGTGGTGGGCAAGGCTGTTGCTGTCTCACCACAAATGATGTAGTCACATCAGACTGTCTAGTATGAATAGAAATACCATTTAAAAATGTTCTTGATGAAAGAATAAAATTATGGCTATTGTATCTTAACCTTTGAATACGTTTTTAAATAACCTATATAGTGAAATGGGAAGAATATATAAAATCTTTTGCTGTAAATTAAAGCACAAAGGTTGTCTTAAGGAAACAATTTGTGTGCTTCGGTGTCTACCTGAAGCAGCTCCTTTTTTTCAGGGAATACCATTTTTACTTCAAAGAACACCTGAAAGAAATGCAGTCATCATCCAGACTTGGGTACATGACAGACATATTCTCAAAAAGAACCTATCATTCTGAGGGAAACAACTGACAGTATTTGTCAATGATAAAATTTGAGCTTTCAAGCAAAAATTAGAATTCTGGAAAAGGTGAATCTGCCTCCATGAGCTAGACAGCTTCTCCACATTTAAGGAGTTCCCAGATGAAATTTGGTGATGGCATTACCAAATGTAATTTTTTGTTTGACATTTTTTTGCTACCACCAGTTCCAAATTGCCAGTATATAACAACACAAAATCACAAAGGGTTAAATTCATTTAAAGTGTAATTAGACCCATGGGCTTCAACAGAAAATAAAATTTCATTGATATAATTTCAGATACCACCTCACAGCTGTGGATTCTGCAGCTAACTTTAAGAAACTACCACTTAGCAAGTTTTGGCATAACATCAAAAAAGCTGAAGCCTGAAAAGGCTATTTAAAAACACTTTTCTTCGCCAATTACGTATCTATGGCTGGATTTTCTTCATATACTTCAACCAAAACAACATAGCACAACAGATTAAACGCCAAGAAGACAGGGGAATCCAGCTATTTTCTATTAAGAAGTTTGTAAAAATGTAAAACAGCACTCTTTTCATTGTCCCTTCTGTTTCATAAAAGATACTTTCATTAAAAAAGTATTATTTTTGTTAGCATATAATGAGTTTCTCGTTGTAATATTAGCTAAACTAAGATGTAAATTCTTTAAGAGTCTCAATTTTAATTTCTGATTTTTAATGTTGATTGGACCAAGAAACAAAAATTCTTGGGGGTCTCCAATATTTTTTTTTTAATAGTGTAAGGAATCCTGAGACCAAAATTTTGAGAACCATTGGGTTGGAAGAATAAAAGCTAAAATTTGGTGAGAGAGATAAAACCTACTTAATGCACTATTCTGGTGACAAGGGCACTGAAACCCTTGACTTCAGCATTTTATAATTCATTCATGTAACAACATCAACTAAAAAATTTAACATCCCCTAAGTCTACTGATTAAAAAGAAATTATTTTTAAAGATGAATATTGAACACTAATAGCTGAGCCTTGTGTCAGGCACCTGTAATCCAAGCTACTTGGGAGGCTGAGGCAAGAGAATTGCTTAAGCCCAAGAGTTTGAGGTTGCTGTGAGCTGTGACGCAACAGCACTCTACCAAAGATGGCATTGTGAGACTCTGTCTCAAAAAAAAAAAAAAAAAAGAAAGAAAGAAACAAAAGAAAATTGAACATTGATTCATTGTTATTTTTGCTTCAGCCATTATCTGAATAAGATGTTTAGATGAACCTAATTTTCAATTTTAAGCATTTTAATATATAATAAATAGAAACAATACCGTGAGGACTGATTATGCGCCAGCATTTAGCCAACAGCCTGCTTTACCCTGCTGGTGTGTGATCCTTGGGACGTAGTTGAGAAGGTGTTAGTTATTCTCTGTCTGTCCAAGTACAGACAATAGACCTATAGCTGAAGGAGGATAGATAACTGAGCAAGCTCAGGGCTGTCCTTTGGAAGAACCACTTCTTTTTTTGTTTGTTTGTTTAGATTAATATGACGGTACAATTAGGTTATAGTGTTTGCATTTATTAGGTAGAGTCCCTGTTGTAGTTGTGTCCCACACCCAGGAGGTGTGCCATATACCTTTACGTTGTGCCCATTAAGTGGGAGCACCCCCATCTTCCTCCCTCCTCCCCTCCCCCTAACTTGAATGGAATTGAGTTGTTCTCTTATGTGGGTGTATATTAGATCGTCCTATTAGTCTTGAATACTCTGGATACTTGATTTTCATTCTTGTGATACTTCACTAAAGAGAATGTTCTACAACTCTACCCAGGTTAATACAAAAGATTTAGTCTCCATCTTTTAATGGCTGAATAGTATTCCATGGTATACACATATTACAGTTTGTTAATCCATTCCTGGATTGGTGGGCATTTAAATTGTTTCCACATCTTGGTGATTATAAATTGAGCTATGATAAACAGTCTAGTGCAAATGTCCTTATGATAAAGTGACTTTTTTTCTACTAGTTAGATGCCTAGTAATGGGATTGCAGGATCAAAAGGAAGGTCTATTTTGAGTTCTTTGAAAATTCTCCATATTTCTTTCCAAAGAGGCTGTATTGGTTTGCAGTCCCACCAACAGTGTTGCCACCAGAAAGCATCAAACAATCCCAAACATAACTTTTTATGAAGCAAAAGTTGTTTGTTTTTTTAAGGTGCATTC
The DNA here is from genome assembly GCA_963574355.1 of Loris lydekkerianus. NCBI lineage: Eukaryota > Metazoa > Chordata > Mammalia > Primates > Lorisidae > Loris > Loris lydekkerianus. The sequence continues at coordinate 4,717 of CAUYPK010109290.1, forward strand.
TCTGGAGAACTCTTCCGGATCCTAAGATACAATGTTATAAGCTGGGCACAGTGGCTCACACCTGTAATCCTAGCACGCTGGGAGGCCAACGTGGGTGGATTGCCCGAGTTCACCAGTTCAAGACCAGCCTGAGCAAGAGTGAGACCCCATTGTGATGGGCGCCTGAAGTCCCAGCTACCCGGGAGGCTGAGGCAAGAGAATTGCTTAAACCAAAGAGTTTGAGGTTGCTGTGAGGTGTGATACCACAGTGAGGGTGACAAAGTGAGACTGTCTCAAAAAAAATAAAAATAAAAAAAGGATATAATGCTATCATTTTTATTAAGTACTGCTAGAGAGTTCTCTGTAAGAGCTATAAAATATGGCTCTTAAGAGTACAGCATGGGGACTTATATTTTCCCCATTTCTAATGACATTGGTCTTGTATAACCCTCTAATTTTGACCACCGTTATGGGTGTAAGTTTTTATTTAATCTTTCTTTAATTTGCATTTTGCTAGACATTACAGAAATTAAGCATATCTTCATCTACGTAACAGTCTTATAAATGTCTCCTGTGTTGCTTATGTTGAAATTGTATCCATTTCTCTATGACATATACTGCCTTTTTCACATTACTTTTTCCTTTTAATATTGCAATATTAATCTGTTATTTGTATCAAGCCTCTTCTGCTAATATGTTATACATTGGTTACCTTTGTCTAAAATTTCTTCTATAAAGAATAATCTTTTTTCTTCCTTTTTAAAATAGGAACAGGGTCTCTCTCTGTTACCCAGCTGTACTCAAACATCAGGTCTCAAGCAATCTTCCCACCTCTGCCTCTGGAATAAGCTGGGACTATATGTACAGGCCTTGGCGTCCATCTAAAAATAATCCTTATTTTAAATATGGAGAAATTTATAAATGCTTATGGTTCATGATTTCTGAATCAAATTTTAATCCAAAAATAACAAAGATTTTTTTTTTTTAATTTTCTTCAACTAATTTTTGTTTTTCTTTCACATATAGGCTCGAATTCACCTGGAGTTTACTTTTACATGTGATGGGTTTTATTTTTCTCTAGGTAGTAAGCCAATTTTTCTAAGAATTTCTTCTAACCAAACCATTTTTATTCACTGATTTGTGGTGTCACTTTTATAACAGTTCCTATACATACCAGAGTCTCTATTCTATGCATTAATTCTATTTATTCTTGTGCCAAAAGCACATGATGTTCAAGTATGTTGATCAACCCATTTCCAAACTCTAAAGCCATTTTTTTCTTTTTTAATTTGGTTAACATAGCTGACACATTTATTTTTCCATAACCACATTGGAATAACTTTTCAAAATTTCTTCAGAATAAAATTCTTCTTGAATTTTACCTAAAATTGCATTGCATACCTAGACTAATTTGGGAAGCGTTGCTATGAAAGCAATGTCGTCTTATCCATAGAGATGGTCTATATTCTGTATTTATTTATTTGGATCTCTTTTTAGGTCTTTTAATAGTACTTCATATTTTTCTCTATATTTACATTTTTAAAATAGGTTAATTTCTAGGTATCTTATAGTTGTTGTTCTTGTGAAGCAGATCTTATTTTTCATTAAATTTTCTACTCATTGTTAGTTAAAAAGGGGGCTGTTCATTTTTTATAAGTTTATCTTATTTGGTGACTTGATTTACTTTTTTATATACCTAATAAAATTATTAATTACATTGGAGATTCTGTATAGATAATTAGATTGACTGTAAAGGAAATACTTCCGTCTTTGACTTCTCAATCCTTAAATGTCTTAGTTCTTTTTTCCTGTCTTATGTTATTCAGGACGTTCAGGTTCATGGTTAGATGGTAGTGACAGCAACCATCCTTTCTTGCTTTCAGCCCAAAAAAGTATATATAAAATATATACATACATAAAATGTGTTAATTAAAGTTGGTATATATTGTGACTTTTTAAAATAAATATATTGAATAAAGTTAGAAAAATATCTTTCTGGTCTTTTTTTTTTTTTTTTTTAACAGGCCAAATTGACCTTTAACAATTTTTGAAATACTGAGATAATAATGAGATGTTTTTCCATTGACCCATTTTTCCACCTTGGAAGTGAGTTAAATTGGTAGATTTGTATAAAACTAACAGTAGAATCTCCATAGCTGACCACCTCCTTACACTGACCACCTCCTTAAATTGACCTGATTTTTATAGACCAGACACACACCACACGTACATATCAGTACAGCAGGCCTCGTTCCTTATGCTGACTACTTCTGTTATGTTGACCAGTTTGATACAGCCCCTTGGGTGCTCAACTTGCAGAAGTTCTACGATGTATGTATTCAAATTTTCAGAAGAAACCCTTCTCTTTTTGAAAATTAATAAGCTTTATTTTTTTATAACTGTTTTTGGTTCTCAGCAAGATTCAACAAAAAATACAAAGAGCTCCTCCTATTATGTCCTCACACACATGCATCCTTCCCCACCACAGACCACCTGCACACAGCACTACAATCGTTTGCAGTCAACAAACTTACACTTACATCACTACATCATTATAACCCTGGCCCACAGTTTACATTAGGGTTCACTGTGGTAGTTGTATGTTCTCTGGGTTCAGACAAATGTATAATGACATGGCTTCACCCTTGTGGTGTCATACAGAGCACTTTCAGTGTGGGGGTGTCACGGAAGTGGGAACCCTATCAGGTGCAACCTACGCCCACACTGTTCTCATTTCCCTGATCCCTGAGGAGCTTCCCTTTACATGAGCCTGAGATGAGTGCTCAGCCCTGGGTGGAAGGAAGGTGAGGCTGACCTTGCTCTCTGCTGTCCCGGCCCCAGACCTGCTGTCTCTCACTCCTCGGAGGTAGAACCTGCCCCCCGCCCCCGTTCTCGTTCCACTTCTGCTGCTGCCTGCTGTTTCTTTTCCCTTTGTCTCTCCATGAATTAATTTTTCACATTTTTAAAGATCTGAGAGAAATCAGCTCCTGTCCTGTTTTTGTTTCATCTCCAGAGTTGGTTTTGGCATCGAGGGTCAGCATCTTATATTTGTTCTCTTCTGTCAGCCAAACTAGAGATTTAAACCTAGTTCATTCAACTCCAAGACCAATGCTGTGCGACGTAATAAAATACAGGGAGGACTGAGGGTATTAGAACAACTAGAATCCCAGATGCTATCTTGAAGAAGCAAATAAGTAATTGACTTTCCTAGAGAAATTAAAGGGCATGTATTTTTTTTATTCTCTGACCTAGATGTAATAAAACTTCATTGCAAAAAGTTTTGAAAACAAGTTATTGTAAACCTTAGATAGCCATTTATATTTCTTTACGGTTTATTTGTAGCAATTTTTCAAGGCATAAGGAAAAGCAATTTACATTTTTTTGAATTTATAAAAACAGTGTAAGGAAAAGAGAAAAATCCTAGGACAGTTCAAACGGACTCTAAGTTCAACCCCAAGCACGGCGCATATCCCACTGAGAACTTGGCAAGAACAGTGTCCAACCTCAGAGAAGTTGTATCTCATGCCGGTGAGTGAAGAAGTCATTCAAGACCCATGATCTATGTCAGTTCAAAATAAATTTAAAAGAGTCCAAAAAGTTTGACTACTGTTAGAAGGACCTTTTATTTTGTTCCAGAGTCCTTTAACTGTGGCAATTTCAAGGCCTTGGCCCATGGCTTTGCATTTTGAAGGTGATCATTTCCACTGAGACCAGATTTCTTACTGCAGTTTTATCTTCCAGCATTATATTTGGTAATTGAATGGACAAACTATCTCTTTTAAAAAATAGTGTCTTAAGGACCTTTTTACTTCAGAAAAATAGCCTGATTCATATCTAATTAATATACATAAGTAGCAACTATTGCTTGCTGGCTGTGACTTATATAGCAGTCTCTATTTTAACAAAAAGTGAAAAGAAAACTCAGGCTTTTCTTGTATGCTAGAAAGTTCTCTGCCAGCCAAAGGCTGCTAAACATATTCTGAAAGTTTAGTTGATTATTATGCATTGTATACACCTTTGTGCATTTTAATGTATGGGACCCCACCTTAATCTCCTCTGCAGCTATGACGTCACATAAGCAGAAAATGAGAGTCAGGCATGGAAGACACAGGCCCCACCCATCAATGACTTTCTGTTAGGCTGAACTGTGTTTTTTGGCAACTAAAATGACATGTAATAAAGTGATTCAACTGATATAAAATTTGATAAGCTTTATTCTCATTTTTCTATGGGAAAAGATGTTCCCAAAAAGCCCAAGGCAAAGGAAAGCAATCCCTACTCCTTTTTCCACAGTCCTCAACTAATGGTCTTAAGTTTGATTAATGAATCTCTTAGAGCAGCTCCCAATTCTTTTTTTCTTTTTCCTCTATACTATAACAGCTTCATGGAGATATAATCCACATCACATATAGTTTACCCAATGAAAACGTACAATTGAATGGTTTTTCTTTTATTCACAGAGTTGTGTAAACCATCACCAGTGTCAATTCTAAAATGTTTTTATCACCCCCAAAAGAAACTCTGTACCCGTTAGCAATCGCTCCCTAGTTCCCCTAAATCCCTCTACTAATTTACTTTCCTGCTTTATACATTTGCCTATTCTGGATAATTAATATGAAAGGAACTAGGCCATATGTGGCCTTTGACATCTGGTTTCTCTCACTTGGCATACTGTTTTCAAGGTTGATCTGTGCTGGAACCTGTATCCATTCACCCAGCCTATGTCCTTTCAGTGGGGAGTTCAAGCCATCCACATTTATTGAAAGTATTGATATGTGTGGTAGATTTCTGTTCATCCTACTGGGTAGACCCTTATTACTTTGTTTTACCTCTTGAGCCATTGTGGCATCTTGGCTCTAAAGCTTAGCTTTTGGATGATTTTACGCTGGTGAATATGTATCAATACTTCATTTCTTTTTATTTCCAAATGAAATTCCATAGTATGGAAATATTAAATGTTATTTACCTATTCATCGGTGGGTTTCACTTCTCAATGATCATGAATAATGCTGCTATCAATATCCTGGTACAAGATTTTGCATGGCTGTACACCTTCATTTCCCTTGGGTGCCTACCTACAAGTGGAATTGCTGGGACACGTGGTAACCCTAAGTTTCAACTTGAAGAAATTGCCACAGCTTCCGTTTGTTGATCTGGTTAAGTCATCATCCTTTAAAACACACTCAGAAATGTCTCTACTTCTCCTGTCCTGCCGTCTTGTGAGCACATGGTGCTTCATAGCAATTGCTAACTTTGTAATTCCACAGTGTTACTTGGGTGTGGCCTCCATGAGGGCAGATGCAGTCCTTGTGTGGTGCCCACTGGTCATGCAGCCCTTAGCACAGTTCCTAACACCTAGTAGGCATTCAATAAATACTTTACGGGGTGAATAACACCTATCGAGACATTTTATATATTATCACACATCTGAGTTTAATTTTTTAGCCTGAGATTTCCCAGTAATGACATTTTTTAATTAAACTTGCTCTATAATTTGGGGGTACATTATCCAGAAGTCATCAAATACAAAGACTAAGAAAATCAATATGCATAAAGGAGAGTGTCATGAATGTGAGGAGTGTGATCCACAGAAAATCAAAGGCCCAGTTTGCACCTGCCATTACAGCCATTGACCCCGTCACACCTTGTGCCTATTAGTAGGCTATAAGTGAACGCAGACTATCTCATATCATTAGGCTCCAAAATGGTAAACCAAAAATAACTAGACACTATTACTTTACATGCTGCAGTTGTACATGGTAGATACTTATAAAATATTATTTGGTCAAAGTACAACTTACCCATTAACTATTTCTCTCTTTTCAAAAATTAATGTTCACTTGTTGCTTGCATACATGGGTACGTTATTGCTGGAGAGAAATTTGACTAAAGACTTCGTTTTTAAAGTATACATATATCTTGACTGACAAATCCATTTCTAGAACTTGATTTTGGAAAAATAAACTAGGAAGTGGGTGTGTGTATATGTATATTCATATAACATTGAAACTTTTTAATTTTAAAACATTGTGTCCTGTTTTGCTAAGAAAACTGTAGCTACAGCATTGTTTTATTAGGATGAATTTAAGAACTACACGGTTTTATTAGCGAAAAAATATGAAAAATAATCATGAATTTTAAAGTATAACTGTATGCTGTTACAGAGAGCATTTGTTTCATAAAGGATTTCTCCTTCCTGATAATATTGGCAATCTTTTAGAAACTTCTGGATATGCTTACCTGGCTGCTTAGAAAATTCATCTTTGATTCTGATGTTTTATTTCCTGGGAGGGAAATGTGTTATATACAGATTTTGAAATGTAAGAATCTACATTTACTAATGCCTTAACACAATAACTAAAAAATGCCAGGAAGGCTATGTTAACCAATGTGATGAAAATATGTCAAATGGTCTATAAAACCAGAGTATGGTGCCCCATGATCGCATTAATGTACACAGTTATGATTTAATAAAAATAAATAAATAAATAAATAAAATACAAAAACAATGAAATGTAAAAATCAAGACAATTGTTACTATTAGGAGTATAATAAGGAATTTGTGTGTTTGGATGACTTTTAAGTATCTGAATCCTGAGAAGACAGAATCCAAATACATTTGAAGTACTCAGCAGAGCTTTTCTGGCTGGACCAATACCTATCACTGTGAATAGAACCAAAGGCTTTGTTGTGGTTCAAATTTCCCCACTTACTATCTTAGTTTTGCCCGTGAATGAGATATGAAGTGTGAGAACGTGATTAATGTTGCCTACAGGGGATTCAAGGCCATCTCTGACTCTTGGACTTTTAGGCCCATGGTGAGTTTGCAGGAAACCAAGAGAACATGTGCCATCAAATTCTTAATCTTGAAAGCAGAACATTGATTTGAAATGAGGCAATGAGCCTTAAGATTGTTTAAGTGAATAGGAAAAATTTATGTGCACAATTAGGACCAATCTGGGCTCTCAGACACAGGGTACCTGGAGTCCATGGAAGCCATCTGAAGGCCTCCGAACAAGATTCTGTTGGAAAATGGAAAAATCTGCTTCGACAATAGCAACTAGCATTTGGGGACTCACTGATCTGAGATTAAGTTGCCATTTCAATGGGCTCTTTACCCCTAAGCTATCAGAAAAGTGCAGCCAACAAATTTGTCTGTGAGGGGGAAGCAGAGGAAATGTATTGGGTCATTTGAAATAAAATCCCTTGCAGCTGACCCATGAGAGGTGCTGATGGCTTCCAGATGGAGCTTTGTCCAGCTCCCATTGGCCAGATGTGTGAGCCCGTCCGGCAGGATTGTTTTGTATGTCGAGTGGGGAACCATGGAAATAGCATCAGGATTGACCAAGGGCTTACCCCTGAAATAAGAAAATTCCAGTCAGAGGTGTGGTCTCTAGTTTGACACTTATTCAGTGCACTGACTGACTGGCTTTAAACTCAGCTCCATCCCATCAGAGCTCTGTGCCTCTGGGCAAATTATTTACACTCTCTGAGAATTAGTTACCTCATCTGTGAGATGGGAGTAATAAGAGCACAGCCCTGCCGAATTGTTGTGAGGAAGACAGAGGTGAGCCATGTAACATGCTGGCCCCATAGCCCTTACTGGATGCGCCATTTATAATTATCAACATCACTGTCATCTCTGTTCAACAAACACCCCTTGAGAGCCTGTTACATGGCTGCAATGTCTGTCACTGGGTACTGTGAGTGCAAACATGAGCAGAACACAGGTGTGGTCTTCAGAAACTCCAGTCAATTATGAGAAAGAAATAAACAATTAAATGCCCAAAGTGGATGAGTGCTGGGAAGAGTACCCACCTCGTGCTTCAGAAAGGGAGAACAGTGGCATTTACACTCCCCTTGATCGCCACACCCTGGCATCAGGCTTGACAATGCCCTCTTGATAAGTTTAAAACAGCCCCACAGAATAGCCACTGCTTCTCCACTCAAAAGCTGAGGAAACTGAGGCAAAAGCAATCACCAAGTTCACACGGCTACATACGGCAGGGTCGGTTTGGTCTCCTCGGCCTGCCTCCACTCCACCAGGCTGCTTCCTGAGCACCAAGGGGGCCTGGATGGCAGGAGAAGGCAGAAAATTGTTCTTGAAGGAGGGGTAATTTTTTATTCTAGATGAATAAATAAGAATTCTTTAAATTGGTAAAAGGCAGGAAAACATCAGGCAGTGAGAACAGTATGTTTAAGGTATGAAATTATGCAGGATCAATATAGCCAGAGAACTACAGTTCCTTTAGGTCTAGAAAAGAGGCTCTGGGTAGGTGTGCAGGGGGGTCTCTGAAGGGCCAGCAGGAATGAGTAATGAGATGGGGGAGGACAGCGATACTAGATCATAAAAGGACACTGTCAAAGACCAGAAAGTGTGACTTTACACACAATGAGATGTGCCTTTCATCCCATCACCTTTGGGTTTAGCGTGAACACACAGAGCATCCGGCTCCCAGCAGAAAGGAAAGAGGAGCTGGAGTTAATGGGAATTACGCTGAGTTTGAAGATCTGTAACATCTCCAGCTACCAGAAGCCAAGACAAGTACTCGGATCCGTGGAGTCTAATGCAGCTCTCCCAGAAGGCTGTCCATTCCCTCACTGGCTATTAAGCGTTGTTACAAGCACAACTTTCAGTGTCAAAGGACATACGTACACGTGAAAAGACGGAACAGACAGGGAACCTCCCTGTCTTCCTCAGGGAGCTTACATCTCAGTCAAGACAGAGAGAGGCTGAAGGTCATAGTCAGTCACGCAGGATGGCGGTTTGCGCCTCAGGGAAATAGGATACACCGGCTGGAGGGGGGCAGTGGTCACAAGTTGAAATGGAGTGGTCTGGGGAGGCCTCCTTGAGACGGCCATCAAAGGGATGTTGAAGCAAAATTGGAAGACTGTGTGGGTAAAGCCAGGTCTGACAAAGGACAACTGTAGGCCGGAGAATGACCTGCACCAGGACGGGGCAAGCTTGCGTCCGACGCCTCTGAGCACCTTGCCGGTAGTGTCTGGGACAGAGTGTTTGAAAGGAGCGGTCAGGAGCTGCATGTCAGACAGCCACCTGCAAGTTAAAGGGAGAAGCCAGTGGCAGGTCCTGAGCCAGGGAGTGACCTGGTCTGGCTGACACTGGGAAAGGTCCCCCTCTGTCCTCCATGGTGAGAAGAAACATGAATTATAATAGATTCTAAATCAAGAGTAGCTGGATGTCTCAGAGTTACCACTTGAATGTCTCAAACTCTTTAACCTGAATTCATGGGAAGAAACATTCTATATGGTGACCAGAATAGGTACACACATATGTGACTAGTACTAAATTATACACTTACACCAGTTACCCTGCACGGGATGGACTCTGATGGCTTCTTGTCTAGTTTAAGTTATTCTGTTTCACTTTCGAAATGTCTGAGTATGACCCAATAAATTGATTTTTATAAGGGTTATCAGTTATAATCTACAGTTTTAGAAACAAATAATAATCTTTGGGTATCATGTTGCATAACGTGTTGGATGAGTGTGGTCGATAGCAGTCTTGGTGCTGAAGACCCTGGGAAAGGCTGAAATCTACCCATTTTAACATCACTGAAATAACCTTAACCTCAGGTAATTCACAGATATACAGCCCCAAACTGTGAACTAGGCTAACAGCTTGGACCAACTAATGTCAGATATTATGTATGAAGGGCATAAAATATAGTAAGAGTACACATCAGAAATCATGTGTAGATAAACTGAGTTAACTGTGAACTAAAGACTGAAATGTTAAAGCTGGGCACAAGGGCACAGAAGCACGAGCTATATAGTCCCAGCTACTCGGGAGGCTGAGGTGGGAGGTTTGCCTGAGCCCAGGGTTTCAAGACTGGCTGGGGCAACATAAGTAGATCCTGCCTTGGGAGAAAAACTAAAAACTACACATAAAATTTTAGCTTTTCCTATAACCATGCCCACTAGATATATGTTTACATCCAACCCGTTTACTGAATGCTGGTTTTCTTTTTCTTTTTCTTTTACCATAGAAGGAAAATGTTCCATTACAGATGATATTTTTGTAGCCTTAGAGAGCTCCTAGCAATCTGGACATTACACCCAGCACTACGCTACCGGGGCCATCCAGGCTATAGGGAAAGCTCTGTTGTTGCGGCTGGACCTATAATCAGTCACTGTAACTTATGCTAGGAGCACATTATTTATGTGAGGTTGAGTGACCCTTTCTCAGGCTCTTAGCCACCCTTTGAACCTTTGCCCATGTATATTATCAACCTTCCGCTGATATGCTGAAATATTTGGATGCAGAGTTTATAGCAGGGACTAAAGCAGAGGGTGTCAAAACATGGCAAGAAAGGCTTTTTCTTGTTTGATTTCTGGCAGAGATCAGAGTGAAAGTGATGGAAGGCTTGGGAAAGAGCCTAATCCTGTCAGTTACTCTAGCCAACTTGGCAGACTCCATAGGTTTAGAGAGTTCAGATGAGCTTTGTGTCCATAAACCTTTGAATCCTTGTAGAGGCACTAATCTTACCGTCTGAAATTTTCTGAGGCTCAACACATCTAATTGCTCCAGAGCCAAACTTACAGCTACAACCAGATCTTCCGTGTTCCCCCAAACAACAACATGAGGCATTGAACTCTACTCATTTGTGCCACTGTAAAACTCATAGAAAATGGCAAAAAGATGTTCCTAGAGAATGTGCTGCCCCCCACCTGGACGGCAGTTGTGATTACTTCCTTTGCTTTTGTCTGTTTTTGCCTTTTTTACAGCTATTAGAGTCATGCCTGTGAAAAATGGCCTCTCTACCACAGAACCATTTACATGGAAGCATTTCTACTTTCTCCCTGGAAGATCTAGGCTAACTTTCGGTATTCTATTCAAGGGACAAGATTACTTACTGGTGTTTCTTTTATAAACAAAGTGTGTGTTTGTGTGCATGTGTAAAACAATTTACAAACTATATATACATTAGACAGAGATACTTAATTGTTAAAATATCATCATTCAATTTTTTTTTTGATATCTGTATCATAATTGCTCTAGGTAAACCTTCAGTAACAAACAACAACAAAAAATGCACCCCAAGATTTTCCAGGGGAACCACGCTATTTGGCAGCATGTAATACTAAGTGAAGAGGGAAGGATCTGAGAAGGAATATGAGCTTTTTACTGGATTCCTTGTTTTATGTGACACAGATCTTGGATATTCATCCTCGGACTTTGTAGAGGCCTGTACAAGTCTCCATGTAGATCTAAATTATCTCCAATACACACATTTCCTTGAGAACATTCTTATTGAAACCACATTTCCAACCTTTAAGTCCCTGGTGTTACTGTGCCTATGATGCTGGCTCACGACCAGGAATATGTCTCACATATTACTGCCACATTTCCTGAGCAAATTCAGGGTTCCAGTTGCAAGCTGAATTTTCTCTGAACTGTGCATACAACAAGAAAGACTGTGTCTTATTGTCAGAGAGTAATAGCCAGAGAAATCTGGCAGGCACACTTCCAGGAGGTATGTTGCATGTGCCCAGTGCTACCACGCAGTCCTGCGGGTGTGTGCCTTTTCCAGCTTGGTGGGCAGGGCAGTTGGCATCCGTGCTGTTTCACATCCCAGAGGTACACGCAGGCCACCAGAAAAGGCTCGTGATGGATAAAAGCTCAAGGTACTTACCAAAAGGAGAAAAGTGGGAAGAAGAGACAGCTTCCTGCTTGTTTCTGTATTCATGGTCCCTCACCCATGTGCAGCATGGATCTTCTCATTTCTAATATTGACAGCATGAAAAGTTGATGGGGAGCACTCAACATGAGTACATTATGTTTCAGACACCTAACAGAAATCCAACCAAAGAATGAGAAATACATTCCAATGCTATATGTCTGCAAAACCAACTTTTTTTTTAACCATTGCTATATTCCAACCATTCGGTATTTGTGTTTGTTTTCTTCCGTTCCTGCTTTGTCTGAGAAAGCTTTCTAACGTGTGTACAGATTTTGACAATACTTGGGACTCTATTGATAGGAATGCACACATTTTAATTTCACTTTAAAATGAAATTCACCATCTTAAACAAAATTGCAGAAATGGTTGTTCAAATCTGAGTAACTTCTGTAATTTTTAATGAATGCCGGGGTACTCCATGTGTGGATAATTATTAGAAGGTATTCAAATGCTTTGCTGTCCATCCCCAGAGTTCCCAGAGGCACTTAAAGAGAATCTCCTGAACATTCATTTTATGGCCACAGACAAGAGAAATAAATTAAATCCCTCCCTTGTATGAGATTATATTTAAAAATCTATCCTTAACGTGACAAAGTCAGAACTTACACTAGAAAAAAAGGAATAAGCACTCACCACATTCATGATTTAGGAAGCCTAAATTGTCTTTCCATTAGTTTTTGCTCTTAATGAACTGGAAAAATCCAAGGGAATCCACATATTTACATGATATTGTGGGTAGGGGGTAATATGGAGGGTTTTCAAACTAAGAAGCCTTATAGACCCAGCAAAATCAAACTTCAATGGTACCATTTCTAAACTGGGGCAGGCAGTTGGGTGGAGATGCTGGCAGCTCACATCTGCCCACTGGAAAGGTCAGCCATGTCTGTTCCCTGGCAGAGAGGACTGTGGCTTTTTCTCTACACCTATCCCCATTCCAGGGAACCAGAGCCAGCTCCTAGGAGCATACCAGGCACTTAATGAACAACTTCATTTTTCTTTCAGGAAGGCACTGGCCACAAATCTGAGGAGTTGGGAGAAGAATGTTCCTTGGGTCTATTTTAGTACCTTTTTCCCAAGACTTAAATGTGGACAGAAAAGATGGTCTCACATTCACCCAGAAGAATGCACATCAAGCCACAGCAGAGCATCCTCTCTGTGTCCTCCCCTGGGAGGACATAGGTTGAGAAGATAGAGCCGTTCAGACAAAGGATCCTGCCCAAGGGAAGCCTGGGGAAGGACTAAATCCTGGGGAGGTGACTGATTTCCTTCAGGGTGAGTGATGAGGAAACTCAGGTTGCATGATGAGGAAAAAAAAAATTACTATGGTAATTTTAATTCCAAGGATGTGGCCATTACAAGGAAGACAAGGCTACCCAGAAGGCAAAAGATACTAGGATTCTCCCCAAGTGGCAAGGGTGTGTTTTCTCCATCTGCAGAAAATGATGCAATTACAAGAGACGATGTCATAGAAGCCAGGGCTCAGCTCCCACTAGTCCGAGTGATCTGGCTCAACATACAACAGCATTCGACTGAGCTGTGCTTTGAGAGCTTAACTGCACACAGCAGAGGACACTCGTGAAACATTCCTAGACTCCCTGTTCTCGAGACACAAACTTTCAGTAGAGACATAGTGGGCAAACTTTACTTCTGGAGTTTTCTATTTTTAACTTATTCTGCTTTTGTAAACAGTGACTGAGAGCAAAAGAGGTGGATGAAGGGAACACTGGATATGCATCCACATTACCTGTTCATGACTTATATTTACCTGGAATTGGGCTTGTCAGTTACCCCTACCTTATTTTATCTTGTAAGAATTTTGATTTTGAAAAGATAAGGTATTGCGTATTAAGTAATAATGAATAGAATTTCTGCATCTGATTCCATATCAGCTATCAGGGTAAGTGAGAAAGAGAAGCAGGGAGAGAGATTTTGAATACTCATAATCAACCAAAGAATGATCACTTCTATCAAAGTTCTCTGCACAGTAAATGTCCTCTGCACAATCACAACATGGACAAGTTGGGGTAGTTGGATGTGTGACAATTCTGGTCCGATGCTGTCTAGTCCATCGAGTACCAGCATTCATTCAGCTGACCTGGTGTTCAGGCAGGCATCCTCTTCATTTTAGGATGGAAGGGTAGATAAGCACCACTCTTCCAGAGAGAGAGAGAACTACTCTGTAGAAAAGGGGTCTGGGTGGCCAGGAAGAGAGTGAACTCAAGGACATGAGCAAGAAAATGATGGGCTTGGACTTTCTTAAGACAGAGAGAATCTCTAATTTCATCAATCAGAAATGGTCATGATGAAATAACAACAGACCCCTCAGAAATTCAAAAAATCCTTAACGAATACTACAAGATACTTTACTCTCACAAATTTGAAAATACAAAACAAATCGACCAATACCTGGAAGCACGCCACCTACCAACACTTAGCCTGAATGAAGTGGAAATGTTGAACAGGCCTATAACAAGTTCTGAAATAGCATCAACTATACAAAATCTCCCTAAAAAGAAAAGCCCAGGACCTGATGGCTTCACGTCAGAATTCTACCAAACCTTTAAAGAAGAACTAATACCTATACTTCTAAATCTCTTCCAAAATATAGAAAAAGAAGGAATATTACCCAACACATTCTA